>QKYT01000048.1:68459-83935 GCA_003550305.1 Glomus cerebriforme | reverse complement strand
ATTACCTACAAAATAATAAAAAGAAAGAAACAAAAAAGATATGAAAAAGAAAGAAACAAAAAAAATATGAAAAAGAAATGAACAAGAAAAAAAACAAACCAGGTAAAAATTACTAACCAAAAATGGTTAATATAAATAGGTGAAATTTAAAATATAAAAAAATGCATTATGAAAATCAAGGTGAAATTCACCACCTGGTGAATTTCTATTAAATTCACCCCGGTGAATTATTTGCAAATTAACCTCCAGTGACTGTCAAATAAATTCTATAATTTAATATTTTTAAAAATAAAAAAATGATAATAAAAACTAAAAGGAGTCAGTATAAATAGGCAACTCTTCCTGCTAATTTCTATACCTATTTTTTCGAAGATGTTTTGGAAAGAAAAGTTGCTCTTTTTGCCATTTTGCACTAAGAAAGTGGTCTTTTAATCTTAGAAAAAGTTGATCTACGCTGCTGGAGTTAACTAAAAAGATTTAGAAAATTTGAAATATAATCTTTAGCATACTAAATTTCTTCACAAGTCAGGTTTACAATAACTTTTAATCACCTACATTTTTTTTTAAGTTGATATCCAAAGGACTATTTGGTATTCTAAGACACCTTCTATGAGTATAAGATAGATGGGTTGAACTTGTGGCTGCTTGTAATAGACCCAGAAGCAGGCTTAGTATAAAGTTATTTTAAAAGTACATAACTTTTTAGTTTTTACAGAGTTGATATATGGGATTGATGTAGCAGGAAAAGTCTTTTCTGAAATATAAGTTTGGTAAAAATTTTCCTTTTTTTTTAATTTTATAATTCATTTTTATTAGTGAAAAAGTGAAAGGACATTAGGATTTTTAGGCTTGTGAAAAAAAATATTGAAACCAGTTAAAGAAACTGCCATATTGCAAGCTTTTCAGTCTGGATCTCTGCCTTGGTATCTTTAATTTCTGTTGAGTCAAAAATGATTTTATGATATTAGTACTTTAGGTGGAAAGTAGAAGGGTACTGAAATTTTTAATTAATAGCTAATCACCTGTTAGTGATTAGTTTTCTTATTGTAATATATTCCTTAGGTTTAAGGTTGCTTGCTAAAACCTAAAAGTTTAGGCAAGATGACGTTTCACCAAAAAGCAAAATTCTGCTGAAACTATATTAAAATTATATTAAAAAACTGGTAAAACTCTAGAGAAAAGTGAAACTGCCAAAATCTATTATAATTTCTGAAACTGCTGAAACTCTGCCAAAACTATAATAAATCTATAGTAAAATTTTGATGAAACTAATCGTAGAATTTTGAAGAGATTTAGGTAGGCAACCTTACCTAGATTTTAGTTTTATAATGGTAATTCCTTTTTTAATTCCTTAAGGTAATATCATAATTAGTGATTATTAGGAAATACAAAAAAAGTTAAAAAGATGCAAAAGATTTAATACATGGTCAATTTATGTTAACGTAGAATCTTGGTAGAAGTAGTTGCGTTATTGGGTATTATTTTTTTTAATAGATATATCAAGGATAAAGATTCTTAGAAAGGGATAAGCTAAATGGTCATGATATACAAGTATGTATTATAAGCAGTTGTCTTGACTCTCAGAAGAATGTTTAGTAGTGTCATTAGAAATTGGCCTATTCTGAAGAACTACCATCACGATGAAGGATCAAATATATAATGTGAGTTTTATTTATGTGGTTGGCTAGGTACTTGGTAATGACCTTTAGACAAGACAGTATAAACAATCAACTCAATTCATCTGGAGTATCTGTTAGGATGACTGAATACCAATTTTGATGAGGTAGAAGAATAGAAGTAGGATTAGTTTAGTTTCTTTATTTGTATTTTAGTATTAATTATTTTAGATAATTTCTTCTTCTTAGAGGTTGGCATTAGCATCTGGCTTCTATAATTCTTCTTATAAACTTTTATAATATTTTGTGCTAGTTTGATGACTTAAGTTTAAGTTAGGTATCCTTTGTTCTGAAGGTTAGTACTAGTATCTGATCTCTAGAAACTCATTAATATTTTATACCAGTTTAAAGATCTAAAAGTATTGAAGAAAGATTCAGATAAACTAGGCAAAGGATATTCATTTTAAGAGAAGATTCAGAAAAATTGGTTAAGAGAATTATTGTGATGTCTAGCATGGAATATAAGAGAGATTCAAAACATATTTTATCTAAGGAGATTCAGTAACGTAGCCTCACTCTAAGGACCTATATTGTATAAGTGTGACAAGTTAGGCATTTCTATCTCCATTATGAAAAAAGAAGGCTTATTATATAGTTATAATTAGCCATTAGAAGAAACTACTTTTTGTAATATTACTCTTAATAAATTTAATTATTCAACTTATCTTCAAAAAAAAAAAAATTTTTTACCAAAAGTAAATTAATAATATATCATATAATTCATCATTAAATTTGAGTTTTATTTTAGTATTAGTTTCTATAATACATTTTTGTGTTTTAATTTCTATTGGTATACCATCAGTATCAATTGATAATATATGAATTTTAAAATATGCAGCAAGTTCTAAAACTTATTTGTGAATTTCATATATATTAGATATATTTTTACTATTATTTGAAATAATTTCAAGTACAAATAACAGTACTTTAAAAATTGATATTTGCAAAATATATATAAACATATTTAATTATTGAATTATTAACTTTAATCCTTTTTATAATAATATTAATTTCATCATAAGAAGATATTAAAATTTCTTATAATAGTAATATAAATCCAAGAATTATATTACACCCAAACTTGCAGAATAACGTAATTTTTTTTCAAGTTTTGTATTATTTGTTGATGTAATAATTGGTTTATCATAATTAATACTATTTAAAAATTTTCTAAATTTAGCCATATTTTCAAAGTATATTGATAGATCATTAAATGCTAAATCTGATTGATACTAAATTAAAATAAACTAAGTTAAATATATATATATTATGCAGTTATATAAAAAAAAAAATTTATTTTCCAAATATTTTAAATTATTCTTTCTGCAAAATTTTTTTAAAATATTTGTAAACTACTACTCACTAAAATAATTAAAAAATTGGAAAATTACTCAGAATATTTAATATTTTGAAATTCTTTTTTTAATATAATTTGTTACTTTTACAAAAATTTTATATAATTCAGAAAAAATTTAGTTATTTTTAAAAGTACTGACTTATCTTATTTTTACTAATTAATTCCAAAATTTTGGTATATAATCTTTAGGATCATTAAAGTATTCTAATAATTTCATAATTAATAAAATTATGAATTTTCATAAAAAATTGAAGAAATGTATTTTTTATTTCTTTTCATTCTATTTAATAATAATTTACTTTTGATAAATAAATATGTATTATAAAAAATAATTTATAAAAAAAAAAATTTTAATTTATATCAGAAAAATCTTAAATTTTTTCAAATCAAAATATTGTCTACAAACTTTATTAATTCCATCAACATATATTAAATATTTAGTACTTCTAATGCAAAAAGTTGTGTTATCATTTATCTACTTAACTCATGATCATAAAGTATTTAAAAGTTGATAATTTTCTTTTTTATTTAAATCTTTCCAATGAAATGATAATTTGATTTTATTATCAAACAATTCATGTACAAATATGATTATAAAACCTATATAATGTAAATATAATTTAACTTTTTTATCATTTAGTCCAATACAAAGTTTTCTTTTTTTTAAAATTTCTGAATTTTCAGATGAAAAAACTATATAATTTGAGAGTTATCATCATTGCTCTTGCATATTTTTTTTTTTAACATAATGGTTAAAAGATTTGGATTATAATTTCTATTAAAATAAACACTTTTACCATATACATATATTACAGTTTTTGAATCAATAATCTTTCTAACTTTTGGATGTTTTAAAAGTAGTTTTTCTGTATATTTCATTTTATTAATAAAATAATTTTTTTATGTAAAACAAATTTTATTCATTATTACATTAGAGCAGCCAATTTTTTTTATTACTTTTTTTTATTAATATAATAATTAAATTTTTTATATACAGTCAACCTCCCTTATAATCACACCTCTCAGGACTAGTAAATGCTGTGATTATAAAGAAGTGTGCTTATAGCAAGGTTTTTGTTTTATAATCACATGTATATGAAATTTAATATTAATGTGATTATAATTTTTTTTTTGTAAAAAAACTTTCCAATACAAAATGTAAAGAATATTACTAATATTAATAATGGTAATTATTTAAAATTACAAAATTTTTTATATTTTAACAAAGAAAAATAATAAAAAGATAGAAATTTTATATTATAGAAAATTCATTATATATTAGAATAATTTTTTGTATTATGTAAATAAATAGTTACACATTAGTATTACTTTATTTAAAGGATTTTTATAATTTGTATTACTTATAGAGCTCCAAACAGTTCCAATTTTCAGTTCTTTTCTAATTGGTCAGAATCAAAAAATATTAATAATTCATCATTCTGTGATCATAAAAGGACGAAATATAGCTTGTTGGAATCGTCTCATCGAAACGCATCTAATGGTAGTAAAACCGCATCTCTAGCACTGATAGATGAAATTTTAGGGTTTCATTTTTTTTGAAAAATTAGATTTTCATCTATCAGTGCTAGAGATGCGGTTTTACTACCATTAGATGCGTCTCAATGAGACGATTCCAACAAGCTATGTTTTGTCCTCCTACGATTACAGGATGACGAATTATTAATATTTTTTGATTCTGATTAATCAGAAAAGAATTGAAATTGGAATCGTTCAGAGCTCTAATTACTTGATTTAAGGTATTTTTTATAAGTTCATATTATACTAATATAATTGGTATGTGATTATAAAGAAGGAATTTTTTATATGATTACTATTTAATTGGGATNGCAATTTGGTGTGATAGTGATTATAGGGCATTTGTGACTATAAAGAAGGATTTTTATATATAATAAGATTGGGACTGACAAATAATGTGATTAAAGGGAATTATGATTATAAAGGAGGTGATTATATAGGAGGACGACTGTATTGTAATAAATTGAAAATAATTTACCATATATAGGGATTGTCTAAAGTAGAGGCAATCATATGACTTTGAAAAAAAATTGCTTGTCTAAATAAAACTTTTTTTTACTTATATAACTTTTAAAATACATATAATAAATGTATTTTAACATGTTCTCAAGTTTATTTAGAGTGCAAAATGAGGTTATGAATACCACTTTTAATTTATTTAACTTTTTTTTATTTTTGTTAAAATTAATTTATCCATTTTTAGATATGATTGGCAAAATTAGTTCATCAATATGTAAAGTCATAACCAGTATTTTTAACCTGCTTTATTTTCTTAAGTAAATTTACAAATAGAATAGGCTAAAATACACTTACTCCAAAATTTTTAAGTTTGTATTATGATTAGTTCAAAAATAATTTATAAATTTGTATAAAACTTATTTTTTATATATCACCTTTTGAAATTTTTTTTTAAAATTTACCTTATTTTATATATATCAAATTAAATATAATTGTCTAAAATCCTGCTTATATTATCTAAAATGTTTATTATATTATATATTTATAAAATAAAATTTAATTAAAAAATTTTGTATTTGTATTATTCGTATTATATAATAAAAATAAATTACTAATATCATATAATTTTTATATACATACTGCATATTAAGCATTTGATACAAAAAAGAATATACATTTTATCAAACAATTATGTTTTTTTGCTTTTTATGCTTATTAATCATATCTTATAAGATTGCATCTTAAATAAAACCTTTTAATATTAATAATAATAATAAGAAAATAGTTAATAATATATTTGTAAGTATATTAGATTCTGAATTTAAAGGTTATATTAGTAGCTTTTCATCAATTAATATTTTTATTAAGATTAAATTAACAGATTTTATTCTATAAAAATTACAATTTATTTTATAAAACAATATGCTTTTTAAAATAATAACTTTGCTATTTTAAATATAAAGTAAAAAATTTTTAAATGATACTTATAAAAAAAAAAGTATTTAAGTATAATATAGGAAAAAAATATGTTAAAAAACTTATAAGACCAATATTAGATAAAGAAAAAAATAAAAGAAGCAAAAATAAGATTATATGTGCCAAATAAATATTAATAAATAAGTAAACCTACTAATAATAACTGTAATATTATTTAATAATTAATATAATCATAAAATTTTTATTGATACTATAAATTTTACTACTGCTTGCTTACAAAAGTTTTTCTGAAAAAATTATGAAACAGATAGAATTTTATATTGTACATAATTAATGTAATATAAAAACAATTAAAAATCTTTTATAATCAAAGTAGTCTAATTATATATTTCTTATTTAAAATTTAGAAAATATGATTTAAAGAATTAATTGTAAAAAAAAACTGAATTTAAGAAATATGATTTTTCTATTTTAAATTATAAAATAATAATCCTGTCATCCTGTATAGTTTGTAAAGTTACTAATAGATAATATTAGTAATTAACTAATTAAAATCTTCTGGATATTACTAAAACAATATATTTGATACTGTGAAATTATGTAACTACCATTATTATTATTTTTACAGATATTTTATGATGTAATTTTAATACTTTAATTTTATATAATATTATTAATTAGGTTACTTCTTTATTTTTTGATATGATTTGATACTTTAAAAATAAAGTTATCTAACAGATATAGAAACTATATTATTTCTTTATATCTGAATAATATTTAGATGTTTTGGAATTATTTTTTCATAAATATTTCATAATGCAATTTAAATATTCAGATACTATTAAATAATTATTAAATAATAATAAAAATTATTTAAGTTTATATTTGCAATAATATAATATTATCATAAAAATCTTGTTAAGATATCATAAATAATAAAACCTGCAATATTAATCTCATTATATTATCATGATAAATATAAAATGATATTATCATTATTATATTATCTTTAAAAAGTTGTAATTGTATTTTCATGCTATTATTAAAAAATTGTGATGATACTATTCTGATATTACTTATGATATCATTCTAATATTATTATATTTTCACTAGGAAGTCATAATTGTATTTTCATATTATTATTAAAATAATCATAGTAATATTATTCTGATATTACTTATGATATTATCTCAATGTCATTATATTTGTATTAAGAAAATCATATCTATATCAATATATTATTATTTAAAAAATTGTGATGATATTATCATGATATCATTATGATATCATTATAATGCCATTTAATTTTAGATATTTTAGTAAAATAAATCATTATATGATACTAAGTTAAGAGATTACTAGATAAAATGTAAGGGTCAATTTGTATTAAGAAGGAATTGCTATTATGCCTTATCTTTACAAATCTGTTTTTTTATATGATAAGTTACATTTTTTTTAAAAAGATATATTCATGATTTATATACTATTTGGACAAAAGTAGTGAGACTTATATTTTGGCTTAATTTTCAAAAATATATATAATAATTTGGGCTAAAATTTTAATACATGATAGCTTATTGTCTATGTAAACTGATGCAATTATTATTTTATTTATAAATAAATAATATTAAATATAATTGACAAAATAGGATTTTGTACTACATTGCACTATGTATGATTTAATGAAGGCTAAATGCAACCAGATTATTGTCTTTTTAAGGGTGACATCACAAAAAAACACATTATTAAAATACTTAGCTTTTTTAGAGCAACAGTTTACCGAAATAATCAGACCTTTTATGAAGGAAAAAATCTTGAAATTCAGTCACGAAGTGGTCATCCTAAACTTTTAAATTGTAAATATCAAAAAACATTAAAAAAAATTGTCAAAACAAATAATCATCAGTCTATTAAACAAATAAAAAATAAATTTCAAAAAAAAGCTGAAATACAAGTTTCTACTAAGACTATAAAGAGAAATTTGCATAAACTTAATATTTTTTTATGTATTCTAGTATCTAAATGTCTTTTTAATGATAAACAAAGAGAAAATTGTTTAAACTAATATATTGAAAGGAAAGACTGGTCTGTTAGAAAGTAGAAATCAGTTATTTGGAGTAATGAAAGCCACTTTATAATATTTAAAAATGATAGTTCAGGTCATGTTTGAAGAACTTCTGAAATAAGATTTAATATTAAAAATATGGCTTCTTCAATAAAATATGAAGGTGAAGGTTTAATAATATAGGATTGTCTTTTAGGAAAGAGATTAGAACCACTTGTAAAAGTTAACCATCATGATTATATTCAAATACTTGAATTACATTTATTTCCATTTATTAATAATAATCATAATGGATGAGAGTATTTATTTCAAGATGATAATGCTTCTGTTCATATTACTACAAATATTAAAAAATGGATAGAAACAAAAAAATTAAAATTTTAGAAAATTGGCCAAGTTAATCACCTAACTTGAATCCCATTGAGCACCTATGGTCAGAGCTGGAAAGATATATTAAAAAATGTCCCAAACCTGCAAAAAATATAAAGGAATTGAAGCATACTTTGCAAGAAAAATAAAATCAAATTTCTAATAATACATTAATAAATTTAATTAAAAGTATATCATGTAGAGTTGAGGTATGTATTAAGAATAATGGTTGGTCAACTAAATATTAGTTTTACATATGATTTAATTAATAGTAGTTAAAATTTTGACACTATTTATTATATACATTTTTGAGTAATTAATAAAATATAATATCTCTCTACTTTTATCCAAGTAGTGTATGATGTATTCATTATTATTGACATTAATACAATAAATATGATTAATTTGTTAAAAAAAATAATATAATGAATTGATAAATCTTACTCATATGCAATTCTGCAATTCAATTTGCAACTCATTCACAACATATGCTACTAATTTAAATAATTTACCTGCAATTTTATCTGCAATATATATACTACTAATTCAAATAATTTATTTGTAACCTATCTGCAACTCAAAACATATGCATTTTTACATATTATGAATTATATGAATATATTAATTATATTCCAAAAAAAAATTATTAATAAGCCTTGAAACCTTGCATTTTATTATAATGATATTATCAATATTTTTCAATTATTTTTTTTTTTTCACTATTATCATCATCTAAACCTAATTAATCATTTATATTATAATTTAAAATACCTTTCTTACTTCTATTATTATTATTTATCATAACATTATTTTCATCATCTAACTCATAGTTTTCATCAAAATAATCCAATATATCCTTTAAAATTTCACTGATTTCTTTAATTATTAGGTTATGTGATAAATTGACAAATTTATCAATCTATATATTTCAATTATAATATGACAAATATTATCAGGAATTAGTTTATTATTTATAATTCTTCAAATGAAAGATGTTTAATATTTTCAGATTTTTTTTTGTCTACTTCAGTATTAGCAAAAACTTTTGCAATATGAAAGTTAATATCTGCATTACTCAAACAAGTATAATAACTATATATTCGTATTTACAATTTGCAAAATTTGGTGAAATTGCAAAAAGGTGATATACAATTTTGGATAAAACTTCAGGTTCTGATTCTGTTAAAATTAATTTTTACCAATTAATTAGATTTTTAATAATAGAGATATTCAGGCCAAATGGTTCTTTTTCATTTTTATACTTTTTTAACTGTTCACATAATTTTTTGTATTTGTAAAAATCAAAACCTAATCTCTGCCCAATTAAAGTAATATTTTTTGAAGGTTTTTTTTTTAGTAGAACATTTTTGAATTAAGAATCTAAAAAAATAAGTAATATATTTTATTATTGTAGTTTCTCATTTTATTATATTATAATGTTTATAAAATGTAAAATTAAAAAAATTACATAACTTCTTTAAGACTACTACAAGTTTTATTAAACCTAAAAAATAATTTGCAAGATTTGCAAATCTAGATTCTAGACTTAATTCTATTTGTTTCAATGGATTTAAAATAAATGTAAAAATTTGTAAATCAGAAAAAATTTTTTTTCTTAAATAATTAGGTTTATTTTATCATTTAATAATAAATGATTATAATTTAGCATATCTGAAATCTGTACCAGGTTTGTGATGTAACTAACCAATGTGACGCAACAAAAAATCATAAAAAGAAAATTTTTTATATTAAAATATAGTCTTTAAAAATTACTAAATATACCTAATTTCGGCTGCTCTGCAAGTTTACTTAGAGTGTTAAAAGTAGTTTTAAATATCATTATTGACTTATTTGACAAAAATTTTATTTTTGTCAAATCTATTTTTAGAAATGATCAGCAAAGACAGTAAAATCAATCATTTATATGTAAAGTCAAAAATGGCATTTTAAACCTCCTTCCAAAGCATAAGTAAATTTGCAGATCAGCCGAAATTACATCTACAATAAAAATTTAAAAACTTTATAACAAAGAAAAAAATTGTTATGTATTTTTTTGAAAAATTACTGTGTTACAAACCTGGCACAAATTTTAAATGTGCTATAATCTATAGTAATAGCTTTAAGCACTGGTTGTAAATTGATTACCAAATTTACTGATTTACTGGTAATGATCTATTGTATCTTATATTATAATTTTAGAATTCTGTCAACAATATTTTTTTTTTTTTTTGCTAATTGGGTTAATTTGAAACTGACTTAATAAAAGCTTTTGAAAAAAATAACTAAAATATTAACATGTTATAAAAGATGCTCCTCAAAACTTTTTTTAACTATATCATATGTAATAAAATTTATTAAATGGGTAATACAGCATATATTCTCAATATTTTGATATTTTTCTTGAATGATTTTTCATGTATTTTTAATATTAGCTATGTTATTAAAAACTATAGCTAATATTTTATTTGTACCAATTTTATTGATAACTCTTTCAATGATTTCAGTTAAGTATTCTGCTATATGTGAATATTCTGATAAATCAGAAAATTGGTACAAGTATTTTTTATTTATGTGATAGAATCATAATTATAAAGTTCTAAATAGAATGATTTATTCCAAAAGTCTACTTATTGAAGACCAACATTAAATTATTCTTTTTTTCAATTTCTAACTAAACTTTAAAATTAATTAATGCTAATTTTCTTTCAAATAATTGATCTACTAAGTAATTTTTACTTGATGAAGAATACCTAGCATTGAGTTCTTTAATAAAGTTGATGAAAAATATATGCTCAATTACATGAAATGAAATTTCATATATCACAAAAAATTTAACTAATGTATGATTGATTTTAGTAATTCTGCTACCAAAAAGTTTATTAGTAGAATCATGATAATCATCAAGTCTTTGCTATTTATCTTCAGAAGAATGCTTTTTTTTTTGATATTTTATCTTATTATTTTAATATTTTAGTCATATATATTTTTATAATAAATATTGGTACCTTTAAACAATGACTAGCTAGATATTCTTCTAGTTTAGAAATTTCTTCTTGATTCCAATTATTTTCATAGTATTTACAATATACTGCAAATTTGCCTGATCAAACAGACTCATCTTTATTTATATCTTTCCATATCGAACTGAATAGTCTTTCTTTTTTATTTTTTTTTGAAGCTAAGTCTGCTACTAAGTCTATTATTACTAAAGTCATCATTCTTGAAAAAATAAATTTTAAAAAAGAAACTAAATGAAGTTTGCTAAATTTAAAGAAAGAAGTTACAAAAAAGAGAGTTTAAAAAAAATATTTGATGTTATGCATTTTAAAAATTTTATTTTTATAAATGCCTAAATGTGTAAATAGCATAAATGCATATAGATTACTGTTCATATGAATGGATTTGTCTATCCAGTATTAAATAGATTTATTAAATGATTTTCATAATTTTTTTTATTCAAAATTATTTCATAATCATCTGATAGATAATCATTTGATTAAATAATAAATTAAATAAAAATCTACATTTGCGAAACTTAAATTATTAAATGTAAAAGAAACATAAAAAAACTCATTTCACTAACAAAAAACCTATTTCTTACTTATATAGAATTTCTAATGTATACTATTAACAAGTGAGTATGTTTTAATAATAAAATATAAAGTAAAAATAAAATTTATATATAGACTTAATGATCATAAATATTTGTAAAAGTATTTAAGGTACAATAAATATTATTTAAATTTTTTTTTTAAATATATAATTAATTTTTATTTATATAATTATACAATTAATATAGGACTTTTTTATACAGTGGTTGTAAAAGAACTCATTAGAATTGTCTTATCGAGCTGCATTGAATGGTGGTAGTTTCATCCTTCTATAACTACCAGATGTCAAAATATTCAATGAAACATTAACAATTTGGCATTTAACATTTACGTTACCAGGTCATTTGCCATTTCATTGAATATTTCAGCGTTTAGTAATTATAGAAGGATGAAACTACCATTCGACGCAGCTCGATATGACAGTTCTAATGAGCTGTATTGCATTCTTTTATGATTACTAAATGCTAAGATATTCAACGAATGGCAAATGGCACAGTAACACAAATGTTAAATGCTGAATTATTGATGTTTCGTTGAATATCTTAGCATCCAGTAGTTATAGAAGAATGGAATCACCACCGCAGCTCAATGAGATAGTTCTAATGAGCTATATTGCATCCTTCTATAACCACTAGATGTTGAGATAATTAACAAAACGTGGGGTTTTTTTAATTTTTTAATTAAGAGTAGACAAATCTACTGATATGTATATTGGTTAATAAATGCGAAAGTAAAGATTAAAATAGAGTGAAAAAATGGTTAACTTTATGGGATATTTGGCTACACTAAAATGGGGTGGATATCAATTATAGACAGATAATAAATACGTTGCACTATTAAAATGCAAAACATGCCAAAATTATATTAGTAACATATAATCAGTTGCACCAAAACTATAGAAAAATTTAGATATAGGAGTTTTACAGTTTTGGCAGATTAAGCAGTTTGGCATTTTGATATTTTGGCAGTTTTGGCATTATGTAGAAGTTTTGACTTTCGGAACTGGGCCAAATGAGTTTCAGCCAGCAACCTTAGTCTCAATCCATAAGTATACATGGTAAAGTCTAATGCCGATCCAAATCTAAGCATTATAAACTTGGCCAAATAGTGCAGGTCTAGGATTTAAGACATAGTATAACAACACTTATCAGTCATTATTAATTAATTAATTCAATTATTAAGACCATTAATAATTCTTACTGACTGATTTTAAAAAGGTAACAAATACAGTTCGCACAAAAAGTAATGAGAATTATATTTTTATTAATTATTCAACAAATAAAAATCAGAAATATGTAAAAAATTAAAGAAATGTTCTTCATTATACTATTAAAATATTGTTCAAATTATTTAGTAATTAATCTTATTGCCATTATGTTCAATTATCTGTTCTAATCTCATCGACATACTATGAATTAAATTAATGAAGATTTCAGGTTCAATTTTGTTCCACTCTTGTTGAATTGTTTCACAAAAATTTTAACAGTAACTGATTTTTTTTCAGCTACTAGTTTGTTAACACCCTTCTCAACCCATCTCTTCAAAATGGACCATAAATTTTTGATTGGATTGAGGTCAGGGCTGTTTGATGACCAATCCAGCATGTTTGGACAATGATCTGTGAGAAGTTTTTTGGTTTCTTTAGCTAAATGTTTCAGATTGTTGTCCTGATCATCATAAATAAACACATTTACTGTGTCATCATGTGATACAATTTTTTCATAATTAAATATTGCAGAAATTTTTAAAATTTTTCATATTAAATTATTTTCTCATTACTTTTTGCATGAACTGTAATTATAAAAGGTTTTCAATATTATCAGTTAATAAAACTTATAAAACTTTACATAATGCTTAATAGGTTGGAAGCCTGGAATTGAAGTACAGTATTTTGTTATTAAAGTTCAAACCAGTTCAAGTTTAAATTAATTAAATTAATTCGATGACTCATGATTTATTGTATGAGCAAGTTCAAGTCAATAAAGATACTTAACTCTTGTTTATTGTTTTAAATTGAAAAAAATAATTAATAATTATTTTAAATAGATTTATGCAATTTTGAATTTCACATCATTTATATAATGTTTCCGAATATGTTATTTAAAAAGACAATTCCGAATTGATTTATACAGTAGATTGATTAATAATTACGATTATTATTTTGAATAATAAATAACCATAACATGAATGAATATCATTGTTAATGAAATAGTGTGGTAATAATCTATCTTATCAATTTTAATAAAATAACGACATATCTCCAATACAAATCTGAAATTAATTACCAATTTATTAATTATAACATTTTTTTTTTTAAAAAAAAAAACACAAATAGAAACACTGGGATTGTATCTCTTTTAAAAAAAGTGTACCTTTAAAAACAACAAAATTGATTAATTTATTATTGATATACTGAACTGATCATTTGCTTAATTTATTACTCCAGAATTAGAATTTTTTTTTTAATAATATATTACATCATTTATTTATTATTATTTATTATTATTTATGGTCCGTATGAATTTTCTCTAATAAACTAGTCGATTTATTAAATAAATTCATTTTCGTTTAATTTTACGCGTATTTTACATAAACAAAGCATTCTTTAATATTTACTTTATGTCTAATGTTAATTCCACCAATTAAAAGAATGAAAAATTGGATAGCTAAAATAGTAAAACATTAATATAACACGCGAATATAAAAGTTACACAGTTTTTCTAGAAGTATTGTGATTAGAATTATTTAACACAAAAAAGTTATAGTATACTATTCTTAATAATAACATTAATTATTGTTATCATGTCATTATTTTTGACAGAAATGAAATTACACAACATTTTTAGAATAGAGAAAAAAGCGCCAATTAAATATTTATGTATGGCTCCCCAAATGTTAATATTATTGGGATAGGGGAATCAAAATAAATAAATGATATATAAAAGGATAATTAAAAATGAAAAGTTTTTTTTTTAAAAAAAATGCAATTAGTAAGAATTTTGTGATCGAAATTCATTTAAAATGAGTTCACGTCAAATATTATTAGTGTAATTCAAATTTTTTTTTTTTTTGTGTAATAAATAAATTCGGATATTTACAGGCATCAATCAAAACCGAAAGTCTAGAAAAAAAAAATATATAAATGAATAAATGAATGATGATGATGATGTAATCTAATGTGGGGGATTTTGATGTATGCATTATTTGTAAGCAAACTATCATCATAACGCATTACATAATATAGAAGACTAAAAAGATTGTGACAAGAAAGATTTTGTACTTCTATACTAAATTTAATAGTTCATATTAGATTTTCATTATGCCGTATCTTGCGCAAGTCTAACATGTTATTTAATGATAAAGTTTTGATTAAAATCGAGTTTATAGTTTATTTTAGTTTACTATATTTTAAAATTTATACTTCCGATTTTGTTTGAAATTTAATTTACTAAAAATTTTTTTTTTTT
>QKYT01000048.1:17301-62041 GCA_003550305.1 Glomus cerebriforme | reverse complement strand
TTTTTTTTTTTTGAGAATCGAAAAGGGCAATTGTTGTACGAATATTGGTGTACAAATTATGTAATTTTGTTGTACTCGTCTAAAAAAAAGGTCCAAGCTTTTTCTTTTGCTAGTTCTAAATTGAGGTACTCTAATGGTTGAATGATATCTTGTATCATTTATTTTTATTTTTTTATTATTATTTTTTTTTTTTTGTGTTGGTTTATCATTGAATTAAAATTTTTTGTACATGTGATTTAAGGAGAATTTTATTTTTTAACTCAAAGATTTACCGAAAGAAAAAATAAATATATCCTGACAAATTACGATTGATCTATTAAGATAACAATATTAATTATATAGTATATATATAATATTATAATATTATAATATATATTTTTTTTAAAAATCATTGGATTTCAGGAGTAAATAAATGAATTTAATAATATTACCAGTTATTTATAATTAAAGTTTCAAAAAGAAGAAAATGGTTAAGTATATATTAAAAATATTTAAATTATTATTTATTATTTACTATTTTATTATTATTATTATTAATTTAATTGATTATATAATATATATAAGAACAATGGAAAATTAATGATATCATAACGACAAGTAATTTATCTAATTTCGGTTTCATAATATAATATATAATATATACTGTATATATATATATTCTTTTCATTAAAAAATATCCACATGATGATTCGTACTAACTCAAAAAAAAAAAAAAAAAAAAGAAAAAATTTATTGGTTTAAAGAGAGAACAATGAAAAAAATTTAATTTATTTCAACAAATACAAATCGTACCAACCATGAACTGGTAAAATAAATTCAATGTAACACTAATAATTTTGAGCAAGTCATTTGGTATAAACAAATTTTTAAAAATTCATGTTCCAATCATGATCAATTGTTTTATTTTTTATTTGTTATTGACTTTTTAAAAAAAATACTTTAAATGAATGATTGGCTAAAAAGAATAAAAAGAACTTTGTATGTTTCAAAAATGGTTACCTGGTAAACTAACTAACTATGAATAACTAGGTAAAACTAGTAAAAAAAACCCCGTATTAACAACTCCGATTTAAAAAATCAATATTGCGTAATTCATTATACAATTATAACGCCTCTCTCTCACGCCTTTTCATAACGGCTTAAAAAAAACCTTTTTTCCATAAATATTAAACAATTATCGATATCCCGAGATATCTAATAAAAATTCATCGAAATGTGGGAGATTTACGTAAACAAACAGTAAAAAAATGGGCGTCTTTTGGCTTTTATTGTCATACACAGAAAAATACCAATTAATAAACTTGTTTCTTTGTTTCTAAAACTTTTCCTTTCATAATGGCTAAAAGAGAAGGACATGATACATATGTTCAATCAGATCAAAGAATATTCTTTTTAAATAAATAAAAAAAAATAATAATAATAATAATTTCATTATATAAAGAAATAAGATTTTAGTACCATGAAAATCTTTTTTTAATTACATTGGTACGTTAGTACATTGAATAATACATTGAGTACATTGAAAGGGGTTTAAATTATAAAATTTAGTAAACCCCAAATATTTTCGGAAATTTCGGTTACTGCGTTTTGGCTTTACTAATTTAATCCATTTTACCTGTTTTATCCCCGATAAAAAAATTCTCAAAATCAGTAGGACATTCATTAATTAGGAACGGCCCTAACCTGAAATGTTAGAAGGCAGTGTTTATTTTAAAATATACAACATCGAATCTAATTTGGAATAATCTAATTTCGTTTATTTAAACAAAAAAAGAAGGTAAAGGAAATTATTCTCCGTTAAAAAGAATACATTTTTGATATATTCATAAAAACTTTGTAGAACATTGATTACATAATTTTAATCCATTTCGGTTAATTTGCTTACAAGATTGCATTAACTTGCATTAATGATAAAAAAAAGATTTCTTCAAAACATCATGTCATATGTCCTTTTTTTAACAAAGTATTGTTACAATGTTTCTTTATGATAATAATTATTCTTGCGTGATCGATCTACTTTAAGGTCCAATAAGTGATTTCCATATTGTCAAATGTCAAAATTATAGAAGGCTTACTAATTGCATTTCAATAAAAATATATATATATATTATTCCTATCATATCATTTCTATTTTTTTATTTTAAAAAAAAAATGTTATGTAAAATTTTTGACATTTCAAACTTATTTTCGGGTATTACAAGAAATAAATTTGATAATCACTTTGAAAGTCGTTTATGTAAGAAATAAACTTGTTGAAGAAATTCGGCTACAATGAATAAAGCTTAAATCCGCAGTCAATCAAATAAAATTCTCAGGGTCACTCTTTCTCACGTAATAAAGGTTGTTTATGTAAAAGTCTTTATTAGGTAATATAAATTATTAAAAAATGATTATAATAACGCAAAACAAAAAACACGCAGGTAAGCATGTGAAAACCTACAGACCAAAGGATAAGGGACTTTCTGTTTTGAACGAAATTTATTAGACAAAAAAAGGGATAGGTCAAAGTTCTATGATCCATTATTCTATTAGATTTTCCAAATAATGAAACACACGAGTGATGTTAGAATTTGAATATATTCGGTCATGTAAATAATATATTAGAAAATATGTACTACCAAATTCTGTTTTTTGACCCCATTTTACATGAATTTTGGTTAATACCGAAGTATTGGAATTTTGTCTTGGCATCTTGGCAAAATTCCAGTTTTTACCATAACCTAGTTTTATATAGATGGGTCAAAATATTATATAAACTTCTAATTATTTTATAATATAATAATATTAATGTATCTCCTAAAGAGTAAAGAATGGTTTACTTATTTTAAAATGTATTATTTTATTTTTATTTAAAATAAATTTAAATATTTTTATAAATCTATTAAAGTCATATTATTTAATTTTTTTTTTATATATATAAATAATTAAGAAAGTGACAATTTTTTTTTTATAAATAATTGGAATAAAAATTGAGATTGTTGAAATCTTTGATTTTCCTTGAAAAAAAAAAAAAAAAATCCCATGAATGCTATAAATAAAAAATCAAATATCAGAATTAATATCATTAAATATTAAATTATAGCAAGGATGAATATCGTAAATGTTGTAATCTCGCCAGGATCAAAATATAATTTCCAAGTCTGTAGATCGTAAATTAAATTAAATTCACAATTCATCATGTGATTAGTTAAAAGAAATTAATTTTAAAAAAGTTTTTTCCTCGCGAACTGTCATTCAATCTCGAGTAATTACTTTCATTGTCGGTGTCATAAATTCAATGACTATTGAAGCATTTTTTAGAAAAATTATAGAACGATCTAAGATCAGATCGAAGTTTAGATTCATCTTATTTCATAGGAGAGAAGAGCAAAGTCTTCAAATTTGTATAGTTACAAAGTGTAATTTTATCTGGTAAAAAATAATATGAAGAGAAAGTAGCACTTTACTTGGTAAGAAGTAACATGCTGAACAGTAGAAAAGTTCACTAAAAGAGAAAATCTAACTAAATTCTCTTGTGGTGTTATTCTACTCTTTTTTTTTTTTCTTTCTTTGTCGTTTAGGACACAAATACTGCTTAAAAGATCTTTTCTACATAAATACCCATGTTTTTGCCTTTCAAGTGAAATATGCACTGAGAGTGGTATATCAATCTTCATAATAAGAAACCTTAAACTTGCAGGAAGAGGGTAAGTTGTTGGCAATGATTACCTAATAATACTGGAAATTTGTCCTTCCTTCCTAATACCACCAGCAACTTGTTCACATTTCGGTACTAACCCAATACAGACTGCTCATCAAATGGCTCTCAATTCCAGAGCTCGTCCTAAATATCGGTAATTCAAGCCAATACTACAACCCTAATTATAGCTTTATCTAAAATCTACAAATGGTGGCATTTATTACCCTATCTTACTTCTTTTATGCCTGCATTTATAGAGAGATAAGATATTGTACATGATACAGCACCTGCTTATCATGATTATTCTTCAATTGTCAAAGTGACATGTGTCTAACAGAAGTTTAATGAAATTATCTTAAACATCAAACGGAAAAGTCACCACTTTTCATTGTCAAATAATGTAGTTACTAACTTGAATCTATTCCCGCCCTTGGAAGTTGTGATTTTTCGTATCTTTTTATTAAAATTTGTCCTATTTAATTGGATTAAAATTAGTGTAACTTGAGCATTTTCAGCAATTAAATATTTGAGATTAACAATTAGCCTTCCTAATTCTATCTAAAGTTCGAAATTTATGTAATATTTCATGAATTCTATATATAAATGATTGTTCGAATGACGGAATGAGAGGTTTAACTTTCAAACAAAATTTTATTGAAAATTGATTTGAAAAAATTCACAGCAGGGTTACAGGGTGGTACAGAAAAGAATTTAGAAAAAGCCTTTTATTGGTATCAAAAAGCAGCAGAAAATAGTAATGAAATACGTTACTAGTATTTTTAAAATTTATTAATAAAGATACAATATTTAATTTAATTTACACTAATTTACCTGGAATGAAAAAGTACATTGGATTCTACGAAAGATTCAATCAGAAAATTATACAGAGTTCATTTAGAGGGTACTTTCAGATTATTCATTTTTAAAATGCTTTATCTGAAAACCGAACTATCATTTATGTAATACGTTGAAAATAATAGTTGAATCTATTAAATGAAGCATCAATATTAGGTTGTCAGAACTTATCAATGACTTGTTATTCTTTTTAATCATAGAAAATTTAGAAAATTTAACTATCACTCATAATCTATTTATCACATCATCATATCTGTTATTATAACTAAGTTCTCATTTCATAAAAAAATTCTAAATCATATAAATACTAATAAACTTAGACTTGGTGATAAAGTTTCATTTGATAAATAAAGCTCATATAAAGATTATTTTATGTGTAATTTTCATATCATTAAACTATAAAGATGATAAAGAATGTTTAAGAAAAAAGAACGAAAATTAAATTAAAAACAATTAAATTCTATATGATTATTTATGTGAAACTTTAATGATTTTTTTTTTTTTTTTAACGGTCTGTAAAATAATTTTTATTATATAAGGAACTATTAGTTTACAGTTACAAGTTGGAGATAAATTATATACAATCTAATACATATATATCGCCATGGACCAACCTCGTTCTGATATCACCTCCAAAAACAACTAAAACCTTAAAAACAACTAAACCTCTTCCTAGAAAAATTATATATGTAGGCAAGCAATGTGAAACTTTAATGATAAGATAGCTCGAAAATTCACAAATTATTCGTGGATGATCGATTATATTATCGGTAGATGAAAGAATGTTTATTAAGAAAAAAGAACGAAAATTAAACTAAAAACAATTAAATTCTATATGATTATTTGATGTGAAACTTTAATACTAAGATAGCTCGTTAATTCACAAATTATTTGTGGATAATCAATTATATTATAAGCAGATGAAAAATATTTTATTAAAATACGTAAAGTAAAATCATTTTTTTACAGAAAAAAAGATATATAATGAATTATGGTAAATAGAAAATTTGCTTATCGACTTGCTAAATAGTATTTAAAAAGATTTAATCATAAAGCTCAAAGCATAAATCTATTTATTTTAAATAGATTTATTTTCTTTGATATAGACTATAAACATGAGCTGCAGTAATCAAAAATAACATAAGAATGCATATTCCTAAATAAAGAAAAATTACACAATCATTATAATAGTTCAAAAATAACCATGACATAATTAAAAATATATATATATATATTTAGTACATACTTAGATTCAATTTAAATAATTCATTCTGGAAATCTTGAAGGTAGGTATAGATATCTTGAAGATCAGTAAGGATATCTTTAAGGTCAGTCAGGATATTTTGAAGATCAGATTTAATATCTTGAAGAATATTTTGGACATCTTGACTAGTTTGTTGACTAGTTTGTTGAATAGCTTGATGGATAATTTGAATATTAGTCTGAATAATTTGAATGTTATTTTGAATATCATTCTGGATAATATGAATTTCAGACTGAATAGCTTGAATATCGATATGAGTAGTAGTTATGTTATTTTGAACATTTTGTATAGTTTTCTTTACGGATCGAAGATCAGTCTGAACAATTGAGATGTTATTCTTAACGGTTCTAAGTGCCACCCGAAGAAAGTCGTGTACAGTAACTTCTTCCTGTGCAACATATTTGTCAAAATTAGCAACGTTTGTTTGACGTACCTATATAAGAAAAGAAGAGTATATAAGTTTTAAAAAATCGGAATACTTTACTCTTTAAATTTTGTTTTGGTAATCCACTATAGTTTTATAATATTTAATTTACCATTTTGTTATTTTTTTTTTTTTTTTTGACAGTAAAATTATAAGAAAGAAAAAAAAAATCGAATTTATAAATTTGATAGTATTTATAATCAAAAGTTACGTCATAATAATAAGCAGTTATTGAATAAAGTCAACTACAAAAAATCATATTAGTATATCAAATTTGATCAGATAGATCCTCATGATCAAAAAAGATTGAAGAAATTTACGTTTGAAATTCAATTAATGTTTGGTGAAACCGAAGACACTGTATATTATTATAAAGACAATTTGAACTTTTTTTAAAAGTAAATTTAAGTTCAAGTTAAGGGTGAAAATTGTTTATTTGTTAAATTAATCTAAGAATTCTATAGTATATCCTCTCATATGAATGACACCTGCAAAAGAATTCAAATTCTTTAATTATTATTATATTCTAAAATAACTTTGTAATATATTAAAAATCGAGAATAATTCATCTTAAGAACTATTGTCTCACGAACCGAGTTATCAATTATATCAAGATAACAACCCTCTTTTCCTTTTTGGCAATTTTTAAATAATGGGTTTGTCAATCATTCATATCACATGACATTGTTAAAAATTCAATTTTCAAACATGGAGCAAACTTTATTTTACTTAACAAAGAATATTTAATGTATTATATTCATTCCATTTAACTGCTAGTTCTAATATACAAATTTACTTAAAGATCAAAGGAGAGTTTAGAAAATACATTTTTTGACTAACATATCATATGAGGAAATAATAACATGGTACTGTTATTATTACCAAAAAAAAAATTATTAATCGGTATATACCGGGTATGTATGTACCCTAGAAATAATATATTTACCCGTCCCTACATGGGTGTGCGCCCGCGTGTAAAAAAAAATTTACTTGGAATCTGATTACCTGTTTTATAAATTGATTTACACCAAATTCCGTTAGTCAAATTATCACGTGGCAAACTTAATAAGATCAAAAAAATTTGTGAATACGAATCATTTAATATATTTTGTCACGAAATATTTGTTTAAAGAATGTATTTATTTTTCTTTTTTTCAATAATGAATACTAATTAAGAGTACAAGTATCATTCCCATGACATTCTTTCTCGGAATAACTTTTCCTCTTTATCTTTCCAATTTTCTTTCTTTTATCAACACAGTAAGTCACCTGTAGCCCACAGACCAACTAAAAAAAAAATATATTGTAGTATCTTCATGAGCTTGTAAAACAATTCTTGCATTATCATTAAATTATTTTCATGTTCGTACTTCATGTGTAATTGATTCTTTTTTAAAACTATTAATTTACTGTCACTTGATGTATTACATGCGTTAAATGCGTCACGTTATAGGATCATGTGTGAGTTATTGTTTCAATGGGTACAATCGATAGTGAATTAGTGATAAAGTGATAAAAAAAAAAGTTGTGAGATAAAAAAGTGTGATAAAAAAAAAAAAAAAAAAAGTTTGGATAATAAGTAATTTTTTTTTAGTATGTACAAATATTTATAAAATGCACATGTGTTCAAATATTTATATTTAAAATACCAATTATAGAAATTATGGTATACCTGTCAAAAAAATAATAATCTTGATCCTTTTAATCACTAGTTGTGATTTAAAAAAAAATCCATCGGATAAAGAACAATAAAATTTATTACAAAACAATGTACAGTATATTCAATTTTAATCCTTTAATAAATTATAAAATGAACCCGAATTAAAATTTTTAAATTAACTAATAATCAACGAAACATGAAACATGGACACATGGTATGACCCATTTGTTTACTTTCGAAATTCCGAAATTCCAAAAGAAAAGATTAATTAAACTAAAATTTAAGATGCCGTGATACGAGTAACAAAACCTTTTTAGGTAGTTATTCCAGACGTAAAATGAAATCACACCAATTAAAACGACAAGAGGTATGCAAAGGTTAAAACGCGAATACTTATATATATTCAATATTTTATATATAATATATTATAATATTCTATATGATCATTCCTTTTTCAGTTTGCGAATTCATTATCCAAAATGGTCAAAAAAAAATCCCATGAGGTAACTAATTGAGCAAACAAAATGCTTTAAAAAAAACTTATAAAAAGTCGTAAACTCGAAATTTGAAAATTTTTTTTAAGTAGCATTTTTTTTTAAACGTTGGTACGACAGCGCAGTAAATGATTTAAAAATAATTTGTAAGTGTACGTACTTGACTCTTAAAATAAATGCTTACATAATTAATGGTAATTGGATGTTTTATAATATTATGATGATTAACACACGTATTATAATTATTATTGTTGCACTAATCCAAATTATTTAATCATTTAGGAAAATATAAAGCAAATTTTAACAAGAGAAAGAAGATATTTCTAATACTTTTTGATTATTTTATTTCGAATTATGACACTATTTTATTAAGATTTTTATATTTAATTGTTTTTATATAGATCATATGTTGATTTTCCTAATTTTTCCTTTCATAACGGAGCAACGGAGAAACGATGTAGGGATCCTAGTTACCAACATTTAAGAAGCTGTTTTCATTTTTTTTTCTCAAACACAAAATCCATCGTCCAATGGAAATTACATTAAACAACATGTTTTATTTCATCATTTCATAAACAAAATACAAAAATAATACAAAAGTTGGGGCTTAAAACAAAGGAGTCGAAAGTTCAAGAAAGAATTTGCTTGTAATGTCTTTATATGGATTGATTAAGTTGGTTACGGATCATGGAACCTACATTTACATGTATCTAAATTAGGATTTCATTTGAGGGGGCGTAATTGTTTAACAAAATTTCAATAACATAATGCGTATCAACAATGATCGTCAAAATTTGATTGAAGAATCAGACGGAGATACAATCCTAATTTAATTCAATTAGTGGCTTTTTTGTAGTTTTTTTTAAAAAAAGATTCATTTTTTTTTTTGCTTATTTATTAAACGAAATATAAAAACCTCATCTAATCCTGATCTTTGAAATAAATGATTTTTCCTGGATGTAGTTAAAATAATTTTTGTTTCAACTAATTTTTTCTTAAACATTTTCGTTCTAAATAATTTTATTGAAAATTTTGAAAGTTTTTAATATAAAAATTAATAAAAATTAATAAAAAAATTAATAAAAAAGATGAATTTAACTCATTTAAATAGATTTTTCGAATATTTTTCATAAAAAAATATCTTTTTTACTCTTATTTTTTGATTATGAGCGACCTAAAAAAAAAAAAATCAATCATATCAAACATATCTTTAAGTTGGTTTCCAACTTTTTTTTAATGGATAAAGCGTCTTGTGAAGGGTTTAAAGGGTAGGAGAATTAATTTTATTTATTTCGGATTACGTAATAATTTGCTCGTAAATGTCAGCTCGAACGCGTCAAGAAATTCACAAAGTATGTCAACATGTGTACATTCCCAATTTTCCCACACTCACGTCCTCAAAATCTAAAAAAAAAAATTTCGGTAATCGCCGAGTTCCGCGAGCAGTGACAAGGGAAAATTAATATGATTACACAGAATTTTTAATTTAGAATTTCATTAATATCTAATGATAAGACAAAATTGGATATCGATGAAAGGGATATTATTATTAAAAAAAAACTCATCATTCTTTATTGGGCAAAGTTAATGTTTCTTTTTTCATTTTTTTTTTTTTTTCTTTGTGATAAGAATATAGTCATCCTTTAATACGGTATTATCTCATCCAAATAATAAAGCCAAATTAAGGCCCTTTAAAAGAAAATTAATTCTTGTTTATATATGGTTATTATTTACTACCATTACTATATATATGTGATATTTATTTGTTATAAAATGTTTCTTTGCTTAATTTTGTTTATTTATTTCTTTTATTATATAGATTATATTATTATTTTTATTATTATTTTTTTTTTTATGTTTGTTATCGTTTCGTTCATGGTAATGTCACTTAAGACACCTACCGTGAAAAAAGCAAAGTACTACCTATCCTATGCACGTCTGGAAAAGACGATGACCACATGACGGAATAATCCACACGTGAGATATGTGTAACAAATTAACAATAGAAAGATATGGTACATCATATTTTATAATTCATTGATATTTCTTTTTATCTTTTTTATTACAAATATTAACTAATTCCATTCAACCAAAAAAAAAAAAGTTTGGGGTCATATTTCATTTCCAAAATGGTTTCGATTTTAAATATAAAAAAGCCTTTTATCGCGGCTTTTCGGATCTTCTACCTTTGTCATTTCTTTTGAATTTGATTCCACATTTTGAAAAAAAAATTTTTTTTTTTTTTTTATTTTTTTTACAAAAAAAACCTCTAAAAATCAAAAGAATTAAATGGCGAAAGTATTTAGTCAACAAAATAATCAAAATTATTGGCCTTATTTCATTAAGGAGTACTATTACAATGGCCAACATTTTTATATCGTTATTTATTATTTGTCATATGAGGAAGGATCGAAAGTACTTTCAGAATTCTTTTTACCAACAGTAGATATGGTACTTGAGACATGTAATATTGGTGCCAAACGTCCCCCCAATTCATTTATTATTTTTCGTACCTTTTTATCGAAATACATCAAATACATCCCTTCTTCTAATGTTGGTAAAATTAGTCAAATCGCTACTTCTATTTGGAAAGCTGCTTCACCAAATTTGAAAGGCGCTTTTAAAAGATTGGAATTGAATGTTTCCAGTACCCTGCGCAATAGTAGACCAACATCTTTCATAATGCACAATGATGACAATAATAATCGGTCTCGCCGTCGTAGAAAAAAATTATCCAATTCTCTCAATTCTTCTCCATATAAAAAACCATCATCTGATAGACAAAAGTATCCAGATGTTCCATTGAATTTTAATATTATCACACCAAATGACTTTAACGAGGTAGTAAACGATAATGAACCTCCACAACCTTCTACTTTAACAGATAATTTGATTCAACATGAACATGATAAAGTTGTCGAAAGGATTGTGAATGATGAGTCTTCACAAGTTCCTGAGCGTCATTTACTAGAATTTACTAATTCTAACTGTCGACCTCCAGGATTCACATATAATTCACCTACGGATTCTTTAGTATCTCCGAGTCCATCCGGTATGGAATCTCTGTTGAACGAAGCAAATAAAATTCCTCTATTTGGATATTTAACAGAAACGGACATTGCTAATTTAAATAATTTACAGTTTATTAATGGTTATAATGGTTTTATGTTATTATAATCGAAATATTGTATGTTTTTTTTCATATATTCTATATTCTATATATTATTTATTTTCATAATTCAAATTTATATTTATTATATATTATTGTATATACGCTACACATCGCGTAATATTTTTTTTATTTATATATTTTTATTTACAAAAAAAAAAAAAAAACAAAAACAAAAGACCAATATATTTACAATGTTTTTTTTTGTATGTTGAAAAATTATTTTTTTTTTTTTCGTCCTAATTTTTATTAAAGTTTGATTATTTAATTCAATATACAAATAACTTTTTTTTAAAACTCGTTCTTTTTTTTAATAATATTTGTAAATTTACTAAAAATATTGTATCAATGATTAAAGTTTTGTGATAATCTTATAATATGAAAAAAAATTAAAAGTTTTTTTTTTTTGTGTAAATAATTACACAATGTCCAAATATCGTTAAAAAAATTTTCCTTTTAAAAAAAAATTGATTTTTTTTTAAAACAAAGAAAATTTGTACCCAATAGTAAATATCCGTTCATTAAAAGAAATAAATCATAGAAAAATGTTTATTTATTTTTTTTTTTTATATTTTCCCTGGATTTNTTTTTTATTNAAAAAAAAAAAAAAAAAAATCCTANAAAAAAAAAAAAAAAAAAGACTAACCTTTTCTTTCTTCTAACTGATTTGTTTCAAATAAATTTTTTTTCGTCAAATTTTATTCGTCCAAATTGGAATGCAATTATGTTTAGTTTTGGCTGTAATTGTTTATTCGGAAGAAAAAAACCTGAAAGATACAGGAAATTTAGCTAATTTTGATTGTTTAAAAGGACTATATATTCCGAAATTAGGGAAAAACACAACTATATTTAACCAAGTTTGGATTGTGCAGCGTATCGTGACAATTGATTAAATTCCTTCGTAATTAACAAAGAAAAAAAAAAAAGGTACCCATAAAAAATTTTTGAACCCCAAAAAGAAATTCTACAAAGGAAGGTACAAAGGAAGGGTTTGAATTTATAAATTATTTCTAAAGGAAAGCGGTCCCAAATGTTTTACATAAAGCAGAAATTTCAACAATTTTGACCTTATATGTATGTTGTTTATTATTGTATTCATCACATGGCATGATTTTTAAATTTGGTGAAACGTTACCACCTCTCTTAAAAGTTCTCTTTAAATAATCACATGAAAAAAATTTATGGCGATATCTTTTTTTTTTTTTTTTTTATGTACACTGACCTGTGACGCATTTATTTGTTCATGTCCAAAGGTAATTAATAAAATGATGGTGATAAATAAAATGATAATGAAGTGACAAGTCAGTTTAAGGTTTTAATATTTACTTTAATCTAGATAAGATAAAAAAAAAAAAAAAAAAACCTAATTTCCTCTTTTGTATGACTTTATGACTGCGGATTTAAACGATAATCGGAAGCTGTTGCATGAATAGAACAAAAAATATATATACGGATATATGTACAGTATTTATATATTACATAGATAGCGCAGCTTATATTATAATTTTTCTTGACAATTTAGAAAGTGCGTGACCATTCTTCTTACTATTCTCAGCTTATCTCGAACATAAAAAGAATTTCTCATTAATAAGCGTATATAAATTTTTTTTTTTCACAAAGAATAGATTCATTATTATTCATTTTCTTAATGTAACCCATGACTATATTATTATGAGTGAAAATTTTGATTAAACCCATGACGATTTATTATTCTTTTTTCAGCCTTATTATCAAATACCAAATACTCTTTAGATCATATTTCAAAAGATTGAAATGACATTAAAATTAATTAAGTTAACCATCTGAAATGATAAGGTCATATGTCCGGAAATTTAACCGATATTACCGATGCACATGACAAGTCGAAGAAAAATATAATCTTACTAAATTTATGTAATGAATTACGTAAAAAAAAAAAAATCATTTAAATTTTTTGTCAGTTATAATGAACTTTCAATTGTTCATGATACGATTCTTTAAAAAAGGAAACTAATTAAAAGAAAATCAATTAACGGTCGTTATGGTCATTCTTGCTTAACTAATATCTATCTCCCTATTGTACTATTCCGATTCATTGTTGATTTTCACGGTGCACGGTCAAAATTAAACAAACGAAAATCTTTTGAAAATTACTTTAATTATTCTCCATTTCATTTAAATGATTATATAATGTAGAAAGTATATAATGTATTAAAAAGAATAACATTTTACTTTCAAAACCAATGAACCAATCAAAATCAATTTGAAGAGATAAACTTGTTTGTAAATGAAAATCCCGTTTTAAAGATCATTCCGACTACATTATTCAAACATATTAGGTGAAAATTACAAAGTTAAATAAATTCGGAATTTAATTAAAAAATTGTGTAATTTTATTGATAATCACCGATAATTTTATAATTTTATTATTTATTACGTGTAAATTGATAATTTGGGCGGAGAAAACTTTTTTTAACGGAGTCCAAAATGCGAAGAAAAATTGCCCCTTACATTAGATCATCGGCAAACCGAGAAGTAATTACGCCGTCAAAATTCTTTAAAAAAAATAAAATGAAACCTGAAAAATAAAATAAAGGGAATCAATTAAGTTATGAAAATCCAATCACAGTTTACAAACCCCCGCGTTGATTGTCCATACATTTAATTTTTGTAAATCTAGGTAAAAACATTTTGTTTCAAAAAATTTGCGCCTACATATTTATTTACTGTCCCTGCATATTTGTAAACTACCAAATTCAGTTAGTTAAATAATATCGATAACGAATCGATACCACGTTTATTTTTAATTTTTTTTAAAAAAAAAAACACCCCAATAATCTTTAAAAAAAAAAAAATTACTGTATGGTAATATTTCTCCTTAACTTTCTTTTTCAGACTCGGGTTGAAAGCCATATTATTTGTGGCTGTTATAAATATTTTCTTTTTTCACTATAGGGCTTATTATTGGGCTTATTATAGGGCTCATTATTAGCTTCATTGGCTTTATTACAAAATTCCGAAAAATTAATTCGTCCACTGCACAAACAACGCGAACTACTTAACATAGTATGAGTTCCCAAGTTCCAAGAATAACATTAAATTAAAATTCCCTGAAAATTTATTGATTCTTAATTTGTAGATATAATTAAAAAGACTGAACCGATTCGTCAATCATTACTTGGATAAGTCCGATTATTAAATATGGTTAAGTTTAAATTAATATAACCCTTTCGGATTTAATAATTCCGATTGTGATTTTTAAATTTTTTTTTCTAGAAAATTTTATTCATTTTGGTTTTAAAAGAATCATGGAATTATTGTATAAATAAATTTCTTTGATGATATTTTTATAAAAAACGGGTATTGACGATAATTGTAAAATGAATAAAGAAAAAAAAATATTATTATTAACTATATTTTTTGATTTTTGTTAAAAATTTACAACGGAAAATAGAAAAAAAAAAAAAAAAGAACCAGATGTAAAAGTTTGCAACACGTAAGACGCTCATATCCATATTAAGAAGTTAGTATAGATTGCATCTTATCCTTGGAACTGGCGACTAAATTTGATAACCATAAAATAATGATAAACGTTTAACAAAATATAAAAATGTTGTGACTATTGCTCCGTTAAATTATTTTAAAGATTACAATTAAGTTTAATAAATTTCATTGAAATGCTTCCCTTTTTGTCATTCATCAAAGAAGAATGTAATAATGACAATTATTGTATTTCTTTTTATTATTACTTTTCCTAAAGTGATTGGACCCTTGATTACAAATGATATAATCCGAACGCTAAATTTCAAACATCATATAAAAATTTTTTTCTTTCATTACAAATGTGGAGAAATCTAAATTTTAATTAAATTTGATTGGTTAATCTGTTTATCATTGAAATCATTTGTAGATTCTGTCAGTTTTCTTTCTCTTTCATATAAATGACACGGAAAAAAAATATAAATCTTATCAAATAAAGTCCTTAAATGAATTTTTAGATCCTGGTGAATAAAAATTATCATTTGAGTAACCTAAATATTACGCGACAATTTATATAATATCACCTTTTTAAACAATTTGGACAATGTAAATTTCCTTTTTGCTTTCTTTTGAATTTTACGCGAGGTAATACTAAGCGTTAGTGCAAAATCAAAAACGCGTGTTTCCGTGCATTGTATCAAGTTATTATTAAAGTAATAATCTATTATATTTAATGTATTCCCTTTACTTTATTTACTTTTAAATATGCTTCATTAAAAAATATCTTTACATAATACATTAAAGTACAGCAATTATGTATGCGAGATCAAAAAAAAATAAAATAAAATAAAATATAAATATAAATATAAATAAATATATACGATCTAACTATACGATTGTTATTATAATATAAATTAATTTTTAAATTTCTAAATTAACACCACAAAGGCTCTTTATTCTTTCATTATTTCACGTTTATTTGAATACCGCAAATAAAACTCCGATTAATTATAACATCGCTACAAAATTTACAAGCCAAATTATCAGTAAATTTACATTATTAATTATATCATTATTAATTATATTATATATATATTATATGTTTCATCAATTATAAAAGAAGTGAAAATTTCTCATCCTTTGAGTTTTTTGTTCGCAAATCATTAAAAATTCGACATGACTAATAACCGGTCAATTAATGACACGAAATCTCCACCAAATGCGCATTTATTTCGTCAGAATAACGGGAGATATTATTTTGGTCTCGAAGGCCATCCGAACCTTGTTCCCTTCACCGTTCCAACAATAAAGGAGGTTTTAGAGACTTGTAAAGAAAGCTCTAAAAAACCTCCCACTATCTATATTATTTTTCGCAATCCAATTCAGAATTGTTTGAGGGAATTAAATTTCAAATTCGAGAGGAAAGTTGTTTCAAAAATTTCCTCTAATCTATGGAGAAGAATAGATCCAGAATTGAGGACCACCTTCGAAAACCTTTATCAAGACACAAGTGAACAGTGGAGAAGAGGCAGAATCATATTTGAGTTTTTTACTCCATTAATTGAGTTGCGTAAGTATTTTTTTTTTCAATATTCCAATTTTGAAATTTTGATTATAAATATTTATATTTTATGATAATAGCAACGAATGAACCAAGTCATCCTGTTTCGGTTCCTTCTTCTTCTTCTCCTTCTCCTATCGAAATTAAACCAAAATTATCACATCACGAAGAAGAAATGGTCATCGGAGAATTATTTGGATGGGCTTATGTTCCTGGATATAATAGATATCTCCAAAATCCTTAATCATAAAATCATAAATCACCACATTCCTTTAAAAATTCGAATTTTTTTTATTTATTATTCATTTTTTTTATCTTTATTTATTATATAATCGATACTTAGTCGATACTCAGTCGATACTCATAACACTCGTACACGTTTTCACGTGAAAAAATTTTTTTTTTTTTTCGTTGTTTCTCGAATTTTATTGATACCACCACTATTTATGAAAAAAAAATACAACTTTTTACATAATTAATTTATTTTAAATTTAAAATTTAACAAAAAAAATTTCTTAAGAATTATGAATACCTAACATAAGATATATGAATAAACCAACTTTAGAGATGAAAAAAGTAACATCTCCATATAAATTATTAAATATTGAAAACTATTATATTTTGAATAACGTATTTCCTAAATATAAAAGTTTTTTTATATATACGGAAAAGAATTCAAAAAGTAATTTTCATAAAAAAAAAGAAAATATGGCATAGTAAAATTTATTATTTATTTTTTAATAATAAAACATTATTTAACTTTTTGCTTAAATTAATAAGCTCATATAAAGCTTAACGCTTAACCTTATTATTTACTTATTATCAAATGTTTGAAATATTTGGTTAGTCTCTTTAGGAATCACGGCTTTTATATTAAATTTTGAAAGCCATGAGTAACTAGATAATCACTCTTGCATCTCTCTCACTACAAGTATAAAAACAAACAATACATTATTTATAGAAAATTAAAATAATTATGTGAAATTAACACAAATTCACAAAATTATCGCGGAATAACCTTTTAATTTCGGATTATACCGTATAATAATGTTGAAATGATTTTATTTTTAATTGAATCATTATTTCTTTTTTATCAACAATTTATCAATTATCATCAATTTATCATTAATTTATCATTTTGATTTTGTAATTATGAAATTCATTCCATGAGATCTTGGCTTTGACCACGTTTCGAATCACATGTTTAAGGTTGTATATAATTCATTTGATATATTAACAGGTATGAAATTTTTGTTTGAAATTTGTAATGTTTGTTTTATTTAATCAAAGTTACAAATTAGTTACATCAAATATTTTTAAAGATAAATATTTTGTGCGTAATTTTTTTTTTTTTTAAAAAAAAAACAAAAATGGATATGAATACGTTTGTAGTAGCTCATAGAATTCGAAGTCATTCATATTTTGCGCGATGCAAAAGCTCTAGGTTTAATAATAAAAATTACGTTCGTAAGTTCGTTAATTACGTTTCTAAAAATCTATCTGTTATAATCCAATTTTTAATAAATGTCAACCTGCATTATAACCAAATTTGGCTTAGCTTGTAATTTTTTTTTTGTAAGACGTCGCTTATTAAACGTATTATTATTATTATGAAAATTATTCCGAGTAGATTTTTCCAAAAGTTCCATCAAGGTAATTAATATTATGCTTTCTTTTTTAATGTGACATCGAATCATATACCGTATGTGGTAATACTTAATAATAATAATAATAAAATAAATAAATATTAATTAATTTTATCTAAATATTTTATTTGGATAAAAATAACTCTTTTTTTCTTTGTATCTCTTTGTAAAAAAAATATACTTATTATTTTTTTTTTTTTGAAGTTATACAAATTTTTTTTTTTTTTGTTTAATTATTTCTTTTGATCTTTCTTTTTATAATAATATTAATTGTTTATAACTGGATAATTGGATTTTTATAAAAATTGACTAAATTGATTTGTTTAATTATCCATTGATTTACATTTTGCAGAGTTCTTTTTAAACAGTATGAATCTTTTTTTAGATTTATAATAACGGTAAGAGATTAAAAAGAAGTTTGCCTTTTTTTATTATGGGCGGTTGGTTGTATTACACATACACGGTATATTGGTCACTTACCATTGTAACATAAATAACGAAGCTGAGGGTTTCGGATTTTCGGTGAATTTCACAGAATCACAAAATTAAACACCGCATAAAATATATAATAACATTTTTTTTTTTGATTGTACACAAAAAAAAAAAAAAATCGAATGTTCGTTTACTTAATGTAAACAAAGTGTACGCCACAAAACTTACTTATGATGTGGCAGTAAATATTTATTTCTTTATCTTAAATTCAACCACTAGTAATGCTCGTAAAAAAAAAAAAATTATTGCGGAAAATCTCTTCGTTAAAATTTAGGCCCGCATTATGTTAGTGCTGGGCCACATTAGTCAAGTTTAGGTTTGCCAGTATTAAATATCTTCTCACCGTCGGATATTTGGATGACACCAGTTTACCGGCGTTTAAAAATTTATCATAAATACTGTATATATTCTTCTCTTTTAAAAATTTTAAAAAATTTCTTTAAATGTATAAATATCAACATGAATAATGTTAAAAAACTTTAAATCTTGTAATAAATAGCAATTAAAACTTCCATATTTACACATTCACACAATCAAAAGTTAGTCATATTCCTAAATAAATTGGTCACAGCATAATCACATGTTCCATTATTTTTGCATTTAAAAAATAACTTACATGTCAGTTGTTGATCGGCCTAAATTATGGACCAATTTGGGTCAATTTTTATAATGCCTTAAGAAGGTTTGCCTTGCATTAATCACCTGATATACAAATACAAAAAAAAAAATAGAATTTTAGTGTTTAATAATTTTTGATGAGATTAAATAAATTATCTTTTCTATGAAATAGCAAGTTTTAGTTTTTGGCAAATTTTTTAGCTGATATTACTTTTCTAATACAAATTCTATTTATATATAGTGAGTTATAAAAGTAGTGTTATTAAGTTCAAGCTGGATTGAACCAGACTGAACTGGACTGATGGGATCAGTCCAGTCCGACTTAAAAGTTTTTTAAGTTGTGATTCAGTCTGACTTGAAATTTCAAAGTTGTGATCCAGTCCAACTTGAAGTTAATGAGGTTAATAGGGTTGATAAAGTTGATGGATTGATAATTAATTTTGCAAATTTTACAAATCATTATACTATATAATATTTATTAAAACATTTATAAATGTAATTTTATTTATTATTTTGCAATTATATAATATTTATATATTATGTAATATTTATATGCACTAAAAATATAAACTAAAAAATATAATCACATTTATATTTTCTAATTATTTAATATTGCTATCCAAGAATTTAAACATATACATACTTCTATTGCATGATCACCTAATCTATTTTTTCTTTTGCTAATCTCAAGATGCTGAATCCTACAAAAAAGAAATGAAAGAAATATTAGAAAATATTTCTAATAAAAAAAAAGTAAAAAATTTTAAAGGTTCATAATAATTCATTATGAAACTTACTATTTACATCATCTGAACTGAATCCTATAAAAAAGAAATAAAAGAAACATTAGAAAACATTTNTAATTAAAAAAAANTAAAGTTTCATAATATTTTATTACNAACTTTACCATTTACTCAAGATGTTGAATCTTACAAAAAGAAATGAAAGAAATGTTAGAAAATGTTTTTAATAAAAAAAAAGTAAAAAATTTTAAAGTTTCATAATAATTCATTATGAAACTTACCATCTACATCATCTGAACTGAATCCTACAAAAAAGAAATAAAAGAAACGTTAGAAAATATTTCTAATTAAAAAAAATAAACAAAATGTAAGTTTTGCAAAGAAATTACTATTCCAATTTTCAGGTATTCCAAATTGAATCTTTTCAGAACCTACAAAAAAGAAATAATGAAATGTTAGTAAAATGTTTCTTAAAAAACAAAAATTATTTGTAAGTTTCATTGCAAAACTTATTAAAGTATTTAATGTCAAAACTGAAGAGAACCTACAAAAGAAGAATATTTGCAGTCTTAAAGAGCCCAACCAAAACTGAAAGTCCTAAAAAAAAAAAGAAAAAGCTAGTTAGTATAAAGAAAACAAAAATAAAAAAAATCTTACTATTACCATCTTGAAGAGTTTAGCTGAAATCTAAGAATTTCAGCATATCCATCATCTTGAAGAAACAGTTGAATCCTAAAAGAAAAGAAAGAAAATGAATGGCATTAGTATAAAAGTTTAAAATAAAAATAAAAATAAAAAAAAATTCAACTTTACTTATATTCCGTTTATTAATCTATTATATCTTAGTACAATGATACTAAAGAAGCCTAACCGAATTCCTAAAAAAAAGAGAATGGAAAATTAAGCTAACCTAATTGGTTATAATTATTGATCAACTTCACAATCTGGTTCAATTTAGCTTGTATCGGTCTAACTTGTAAATTTAAGTCACAGTAATCCAATCCAATCTGACTTGAATAATCTATCAGTTCAGTCCAGTCTAACTTGAGATTTTATCAATCTGACTTGACTTTGATCTTAAGTTGGATCAAACTGGACTTTTAACAACACTAATAAAAAGTGACTGACCATCTAAAAATTAAATAAACTCAGATATTTTTAACAATAATTTTACATTTACTTTAAAGTTAAAATATAAAAAACTATTTTAAAATATTTTTTCACTTAATTAATAATAAAATTATGTATAAATATTTAATTTTAAAAACAAAAAAATTTTCGTCTTCTTAACCAGAATAGTTACAGTAAAATAAATACCAAAAATCAATTCTTTAACTTAAGAATAACTTATGTTTTAAAAATTAAAAAGATTAAATTAGTAATTATTGAGAAATCTACTTTTAAAAATCATTAAAATTTGGTTTACATATGAAATTTGCAAAATTTTATGGTTTTTAAAAGCAAATTTCTTATTCTGATTTTTAAAATATAAGCTATAGTCTAATCTCAATATACCAAACTCGTGGTTCAAGAGTAAAAATTTGGTATATAGAGGTAGTTTGGTATATCAAATTTTCTTTATATACTGAATACTATAAATAACAGATAAGTAAAAAACAGGTCAGTATATTAAAAATCATGTGATTTCTCTTATGTATTTTAATATAAAATTTATTATTGTAAAAAATAAATATTTAAAAATTCAATTTTTTATAAAAATGTTCAAAAAAAATTATAAAAATTATAGTACTACTACTAATACTATTAGAAAAACTATTTGCTACATATGTACAGTACATTGTACAATATCCATTAAGTATCTAACCAATCATCTAATACTAATTGAACTTTTAAATCTTTTTTCTATTTCTTCTTGCAGGATTTTCTTTATGAAGCAAGCATAAATCTTTCTTTTCTTCAAATGTTAAAATCTTTCTTTTTTTTTAATATTGCTTATTTATATTTTTTCTTTTTTTGATTCATAACAGATAACAGTAAAAAAATGATTATCTGATTATATTATTTATAATTACTAATTATATTTTATAATAAATGGTAGATTAATATATGTTCAGTATATGCTATATCAAATTTCATATGAAGTTTGATATATTGAGATTTTTTTAAAACTGGATTTTTAAAAAAAGTTCAGTATATCAAGAGTTCGTTATTTTGTGGATTCGTTATATCGAAATTAAACTGTATTCTTAAGTCAAAAAATTGATTTTTGATATTTATTTTACTGATTAAAAAGGCAAAAAATTATTTGTCTTTAAAATTAAATATTTATGTATAATTTTACTAAAAAAAAAATGTCTCAAAATAATTTTTTATTAAAAAATCAAGTTTTAGGTGATCAATCATTTTTTGTAACCTATTGTACAATTCAATTAGTATTTTTGATATCAATAATTATTTAATTTGCATTATATTTATCATTATCCTCTTCTTTAATGTCACAATTATGCTTTATCTCTTATGAATTAACTATAAAAGGATTTAGTTTTAGTTATTTATAAATGTATGTTGAGAAAATATTGTAGACTGATATTTTTATTTTTTTAATATTATTCTATCTAGTATATAATAGTATCCAGTTAAAGGTTTTTCTTTTTAAGAAAATTATAAATTAGTTTAGTATAACTAATTCTAAAGTCAGCAATTGTACTTTTAACTGGATTTACTTTTTCTTTTATTAAATATATTTTTAATTATACTTTCTTGATTTCTTTAGCTAGATTTTCTATCATATTTAGTATTATACTTTAGATTTTATAATTTATCACACCCTATAATGTATTGCGTCCCATATCATGTAATAATGTTAATTTTTTTTATACTGTTAATATTTGATATATATAAATATAATAATTATAACTTTTAAATAAACAAATATGTTCAGTTAGTTCAGTTTGCAAAATGCTAGATAATTTTATATTTTTTATCTTAAAAATACAGGTTCGATTCCTGCACTGGACTTTTTTTCTTTTTTTCTTTAAATTTATATCATTGGTGATTAAAAACATCAATATGTCATCCTATGTGATTAATCAGCATGTGTTTATATGTAATGCATATTAATATCTGAACACATTGTATTTGTATTATATTATTTCAGATTTCTCTGATTTGTAACTTCATATGAATGCATCTCTTTTTTATCCTTATCTAAAGTCCTTGCCTTTTCTTTATAACATGTTTTCTTCTTTTTTTTACTTTTACTTTCTTTTTTGCTTCATTTCTTAATTATTTTCTGTTTTTGAGCCAGTTCTTAACAACAACATAAATAATAATATTGAGTCAAGTACTTCTAGTTCTGCAATTGTACTTGAAGAAATAATATTTACAAGTTGGGATTTATATGATTCTTTTTTGAAAAGTTGAAGTAAAAACAAGAGATTTAATATAATAAAAGAAAAAGTCACTAAAAAGGGAAGCTTTATTAGAAAAAGGACCTATATCTGTGAACATAAAAAAAAATACATTTCAAAATTTAATAAAGATATTAGCACTAAGAAGGTATCATATTCATAGCACTTAAATATATCTTGTCCTAAGGCAGATTCCTTAATTTATATTACTATAATTGTTATTATGTAAATAAGCATAATCATAAGTTAAATGTAGAAGTCGTTACATTTAAAGAAAAAAAAAATTTACAAACAAAATGATAGAGAATATGCAATTCCTAATAAATAACTGTAAGATGGAAACTACCACTTAAAGAAAGTACTTAAAGGCCAAATATTCTTTTTATCTAATATATAGCAAAAAATTGTATACAGCAATTCAAAACTTTCAGCCTACAAAAAAATCTTTTGCAAATGATGTTATAAAGATGTCCAATTGGCTGGATGAACAAAAAAAAAAAGACTCTAGATGGATGGTAATGAGAGGATAGAACAATGATAACATATTAACCTATTTAATATGGATGACATCAGGATAAGTAGAAGATTAGATTTAATTTAGTAATTGTGTTATCAATGATATTACTTATAAAATAAATCATTATGGAATGACCTTATTACTCTTTGTAAGTTTCAATAGAAACATGCAAAGTATTCTTTTCGCTCAAGTCTTACTCATTGATGAAAATAAGGATTCTTATCACTGGTTGTTTAAACAGATCCTTAAAACTACTGGCATTCACCTGACTGTAATTTTAACAGATTCTAATCCAGCTGTGGATGCTGCAGTAAAAGAAGTATTCATAAACACTTATCTGATCTATTATCCAAAATCTTCATAAAAACCTTTGAAAATCTCTTAGAGACTAATATAAAAAGTTTATTCAAGACTTTTATTACTGCAGAAATAGTCTTGTTTAGTTAATATTTTCAAATCAGTTTGCAAAGTTAATGAAGAATTATCCATAAAGTAGAAGTTATCTTAAAGAGTTATATGAATTAAAAGAGTATTGGATACACTCATACACAAGTTTTAGGTTCACAGAAGGTATGATTGTTTCATCAAGAGTTGAATTCAAAAGGATGCTATTTAATTTAGATGTTTTACTTTTTGAACTTATGAGTGAAATTCATAAACTGTTTAATGAGTAAGACAAAAAAAATAAATATCAGTATTAAAAAGCAAACTTTTTGTTTACAGAAGTAAATAAATGCTATCAAAACTTTTTCACGCCTGCTGTTTTAGAGTTACAAAGAGACAAAATCAATCAATCACTTTATTATACTGCAAATTTAATTGAACAATAAAATACAATAATTAAAGAATCATATAATAAAGAATATGCTAAAAATTCTCAAGTAACCATAAATCAGTTATTAAAAATTAGTAGCTATGATAATATTAAGAAAATATAAGAAATTATGGTTAAAAATATATTGAAAGTTAAATATTATATTATTCTTCTAAAAAATGAGGCTCACTTACATATAGAGGATGTATACGTAATTTATAGAATATATTCGTCATTTAATACTTAATACAATAAATGTATTTAACTTATCAAAAAAAAAATATATAGAAGAAGTCAAATTTTATATTAGACTAATTCTATTCTGATGATATCAAAAAGGCAAGGATCTATTATATAAATAATTTATTATTGTAGATAAATTTAGCAACATGATCAAAACTACAGATAATATTGTCAATAATTACCTATATCTTATTGATAAAGAAAAGGAAGATTTTCTTAAAGAACGAATGAATCTTCTTAATAAAAAACTTATGTATAGTAATCTTCATAGAATGTATAAGAAAGCTTTAATAAAAGAAATCAAAATCATTATATCTAATTGAAATCCTAGAAGATTTCACTAATTTTGATAGTAGTAAAGATGAAGATGAATTGGATAAAGTATTAGGTAAAAATTCTGATGATAGTGATAAAGAAAATACAGAGGTATTCTAATTACAAAATCCAAAAGTAAAATGCAGTAAAGGAAGACGATTGGTATAAGAAGATATAAATTATTATATGAAAAGAAAGGGGATAAAGCAAAATAATAATAATGTTGTAAAAAATGTAAAAATCTGGAATATTATCAAAAGAATTGTAATATTTAATAAAGGGTTATATTGCAAAATGCACTTATTTTAGCAAATTAATAAAGAAATTTTTGGATTAAAATATACAGTAATAGGTCTAAGATATAAAATGTCAAATAACTTTTTATTTGCAAATATTAGAGATACAAAATAACTACTATCTAATATATTTTGATAAGACATTTAAAAGGTTTGTTTTCATCTTTATATGATTACTGGATGGTAAGTTAGCTATACTTAATTTCTTTATCAGTTTTATCACATTCTTTGCAAATTATTAATCATGTGCTATTATTTATTGTAGAATTAAAATGCATATATATATTGTATTTGTGATTAAATTACTGGACATAAATCTAAAAAAAAAGAAAAAAGTTCAGTACAGGAATCAAACCTGCATTTCTAAAATAAAAAATATAAAATTATCTAGTGTTCTGCCAACTGAACTAACTGAGTACATTTGTTTATTTAAAAGTTATAATTGTTATATATATCAAATATTCACAGTATAAAAAAAATAAACTTTATTACGTAACATGGGATGCGATGCATTACAAGCATGATAAATTATAAAATTCTTATACTTTTTATATTAATATAATCATAACTGTACAAGTATATAGTTAATAAAGTTTAAAGAATTATTTAGCAAAAAGCAAAAATAAACTTACCATTTACAAATTTCTTATTAATTTTAGATATTGCTGTAAAGAAGTAAATATAATTAATATAAAAAATTTGAAATACTAGGATAATACTGAAATAGAATGCTTAGTTGATTTAGTTGATATAAGTAGATTATAAGATAAGTAATAATAAGTAGATTCTAAAATTTGAAATTAAATATACTATTCAGTTTTAAATCCAATTTTTAACAATCAGTTTAAACAGAATTCATATTACAAAAATTAGTTTATATTTAAAGTAAGTATAACTAAGTATTCTAATATTAAAAATAAAATTAGCCAGATAAATAAATCCAAATTACTTCTGAATAAATTTCTTATACTAAGCTTAAAACTAAAATAAAATTGCTTAAATATTCTATTAAAATACTAAAAAGAAGGATGAATTTAGCCTAAAAAACTTTATTTTTTAATAAAATTATGACTTTTTCTCTTAAGATGAATTGAAAGATGAAATAAAATATCTAAAACTAAAATATGTATTCTATAGTAGAATTTAAACATTTTTATTAAAGGGTATATTAAGTAAGATTTACGTAAATATTAAATCTATCTAATTAAAAAAATTTGTAACGTTTAGATTAACTGTATAAATAAATACTTTAAAGTTGTATAACCTAATCACATTACATTATACAACATCCAAAAAAGAAAATTTTATTTCCTACAAAAATTGGATCAAATGGTAGTACAAGATTATACAAAATTCCAAAAAAGAAAATTAATATGCATACACATAATTCTAGTCAGAATTAAAAATTATTAAAATTTAAAATCCATTACAAAGCAACGGGCAGCAAACTAGTTTTAATTAAATTAATAATAGTTATTAATATACTTAAAACATTATTAAATTAATTTTAAGGAGATTTTTAGTATCCATTTTGTATGTTTTAAAATATTTATTAAATATAAATATAAAAATTAAGTATAATTTCATTATAATTTAGTATAACTTACTATTAAAATTTAATTATAAATATATCAGTTTATACATTTTTCAGTATACTTTAAATATATTATCATAATATAAGGATATTTTAACCATAAAACAAGTATATTTTAAGAATATATATTTTTTATAAAGTATTATTTTAATTTAATACTTTTAAATCTTCTTGCTTATCTGATTTCTCTAGTAGTTCTTCTATTATATTTGAATTAAAATACTGAATAGTATATAATATATAATAATTTTAACAATTTTAACAAAGAAAATTTAATTATATGCATTTTATTTGTAATAAGTTAATAAAACATGTATAAATTACATAATAATTATCTCTAAAATATAAATAATTATTGTTTAGTAACAGATATTTTAAAGCAAATGTGAATAATTAATACCAGCTAGTTATATCACAAACCTAAAAAATGACTAATATATTTATTAAGTTTAATTTTTCTTCTATTAAAGATAAGGGGGTAAAATTTATAAAAATTTTTAAGTATTAAAATAATTAATTCATTTAAAAAATATCATTTAATAAATAAGTGATTATATTATTTTTGTCTTTAGGTTTTCTACCCCTTTTATTTATTTGATTTTCTCAATGAGATGAAAAAGATTCAGATATTGGATGCAGTGATGGATGTGATGATGAATGTAACGATTGATATGGTGATTGATATAATGATTAATGCAATAACAGAGAAAGTTCACAAGATACTGAATCTTATACCAAAATTTGTGGTGCTAGAATTTGTGATGTATTTTTTTTCAAATAATAATCTAAAAATAAAAATAAAAATAAATAATAATAAATAGTTAAATATTTATAATATTGTAATTCACGTTTTCTTTGATGATTATATCTTTAATTGCCCAGTCTTCTGCTGTTAAAGAAAAATCTAATACTTTTTTTTTAAACTATAATAAAAGTTAATTGTTAGTAAATTTTTTAAAATAAAAAAAAATAATTTAAATAATTTGATATTTACAGTATGAATAATCTGTGATGTAATTATATATTTTTGAATTCTGTAACTAGAATTAAAATCTACATTTCTTTTATAAAGATATTCTCTCATTATTTTCTATTATAAAAAAATGCTAAATGAAAATAAATTTATTTTTGTTAAAGAAAAGTAATAAAAATTACCAAATAACTGAACCAACATTCTTTTTGGTTTCTTAAGCTGATTACTTCAGATAATTTATATTTATTTTTTAGTTTATAAATCAGTTTAAACTAAAATATTAAAAATATTAAAATGATAAGAATATAAAAATAATGAAAATACATAATAAAAACATTTATACTTCATTTTTTTCTGGCATGTTTTTCTAAAGATTTTAAGGATAGGAAAAGTAACTAAAAAGAAGAAATAAATTAAATGTGAGAATCTTTTATATTTTTTAAAAAAAAGTAAATAATATAATTATGGAGTTTGCTATTTATCACCGCCGGTGATCATCACCGGTGTTTTCAAATTTGGTAATTCCGGTAATTCCGGCCAAAATTTAAGTGATCGACAAACTAATTTCCATTTTTGGAATCTTGTGTAACCAAAATTTCAATTTCGGAGAGAAATAAAATTGCCTTTTTTGGATTGTGTAACGTTACATAAGATTCCATAAAAGGATATTCCGACCAGCGTTAAAGATTTGGCCAAAATTAAGGACGTGACGACTAACATGTGACGAATAGACTTTCACACCTCGAAAAAATTCTAAGTCCCTGAAATAAATAGTAAAAATTGAAAACTGGGGGATGTGACACGGTGGGATGAATTATTATATATAAAGTCACGTGATTACCGGTGATGATCACCGGCGGTGATACGTAGCAATTTTATATAATTATATAGTCATATACTTATGTTAAGCAGTATCAATAAAAATTCACAAGAATTTTTCTTAAAATTAGAATTTAATTTTTTTAATTACTTTTTGAATCTAAAAAATAAGCAGTATCAACAAAAATCCTTAAGAATTTTTCTTAAAATCAGAATCTCAATTTATTTGTCATCTTTTGAACTTAAAAAATAAGCAATATCAACAAAAATTTGTAAGAATTTTTCTTAAAATCAGGATTTAATTTTTTTAATTACTTTTTGAACTTTAAAAAATAAGCAGTATCAATAAAAATCCTCAAGAATTTTTCTTAAAATCAGAATTTTATTATTAATTATTCTTTAAATGTTAAAAAATAAGCAGTATTAACAAAAATTCTCAAAGATTTTTGTTAAAATCAGAATTTAATTTTTTTAATTATTTTTTAAACCTTAAAAAATAAGCAGTATTGAAAAAATCCTTAAGGATTTTTTTAAATTCGTATAATAAACTTTGCATAATTATAATTAAAATAAACATTATAATTATATACTATTTATCAATATTTAATATTTTCCTAATTAGTATTATCAAATGCATTTTCTTTATTAATTATAAAGTATTTATTGCTTATTTTTGCAAATCCTACACAATGATTTATACATCTTACATCAATAAATTCTTTTGATCTGTATTAAGTAAAATATTTACATTCATATTTATCTTTTATTACTTTTGATATTAATTGTATATAGGCTAGCATATAAATATGATTGTTAAATTTATATACAAAATAATAATTAATTATATTATATATACAGTTATCCCCCTTATAGACACCCTTCTGTTTAGTTATATCTTCCTTATAAGTACATTTATGCTTGACCCAAGTTACTAATAATATTATTAAAAAAACCTTCTTTATAGTCACATCATATAGGTTTTTTATAATCACATCTTTTTTTTCAGTCTCGAGAGGTGTAATTATATAGAAAGACAATTGTATCTACAATGATAAGTCTGGATGATGTATTTGGTTTATAAGCAACTTTATCTATTATATGTTTTATTTAAATACTTAAATACAATAATTATTTCTTGTGATATTATTTTTTCTTTTTATCCAACCACTACTAATATATTGCCTACCTAATGTTCTTAATCTTCCATATTTTATACCATAATTATTATTTTTTTTTAAGATAAGTTAAACGTATTTATTGTATATGATGTCAAATGACGAATACATTCTATAAATTATGTATACATCCTCTAAACAGAAAAATGTAACTTGCTGTACCAGATTATCAGTTTGTAAAGATGGAAATTGAAAACAAATTTCCCTTAACACAAGTGGCCCTTACACTCTACCTCAAACCTACCAACTCTGTACCAATATAATTATCTAGATTAATACTATCTACTTGTCTATCTATCCTATTTTGATCTACTAAATTACAATTCATATTACTATTACTATGACTACCATTTAAATTGCAACTACTATTACCCATCAAATCCTTCCCAAGGCCCACGAACTGCAGTAACTCTTGGCTATGCATACTTTGGATCTTATCTGCCAAATGATGTATCTTTTTGAAGAAAAACTCTTTGTGAGCAATTCCTTTGTGAACGAAATCCTAGACCGCTTGAAAACCTATCATAGCAGCTTGTTGGATCCTAGTCACTTTATCCAGAATTGGATGCTTGAACTCGTTATAAGGTGTGTTATTTTGGTAATATGCTATTTTCTTGTCATAAGAGAGATTGTTGGTAAGAGATGCACATGGAATACATGGATTGGATAAAGAATTCCTGTTGGATTCCCATTCTTTAACTACTATATATCGTGGTATCCAAAGGTGATCGTAAAAGTTCTTGATAAATACTGAAATAAATCTATCCATAATTTGAAATGAAATGTTAAGTGAATGTGTAATTTGAGTAAAAGAGTCATGTGTGGATAATCTGACAATTGAACGTAAAAGATAGTATGATAAGACATTATTCCCATTATCGTCAATTATATCAAATGAAGAAAAAAATTTTGAGAACCAATCTTTGAGTAAAGTAATAATGCATTTGGCTCTATCTGGATCTTTATGTAGACGAGTAAGCCATTCATCTAATTGTTGAGAAATGGTATTGATGGATGAGTTTTGTATAGTAAACCAAATATGCTTAAGTTCAGGACAGACTGTTAAATGGTAGAGGGTCTCCCTTTCCTGAGAACAGTAGATACACTTAAATGATAAGTAGAGATCCGGATCTCTTTTAGCCATAAGAGCATCTACTAGTAACAGTAAGTTTGATAGTTTTAGCCTATGTACGAAAGACTTGTAGATATCACTATTAAAACGTAAATTGTTATTGCATGTCATAAAGGAAGACTATATAAAAGACCATTCGGTGAAAGGATATGTTGAATCATAAAGATCCTAGTTATTATAGTATAAGAAAGCCCATTCCACACTTATAGAGATATTGTGTAGAAGTTTTAAAAATCTTCTTGGATTGCTATCAACAGGTGTATCACCATAAGATATGCTCTATAGTACGAAGGATGAGTCTCTATGGATAGATCAGAATTAATCCCTAATTTAGCTAAAGAGTCTGCAGTGTTGTTGCTTTTAATACCTGAATGTCCTTTAATTTTAATAAAATTAATATCTAAATATTTCTGAGAAATAAAATACCAAATATCTATCAATAAATTATAATTAACATAACTAAGTAAAATACGCGTACCCCTATTTGATCTATTATCTAAACTATAATTACTAGCTACATCTTTAATTTCCCTAAGAGCATCTAGGGTGCATTGACTATCTGTATATAATGTTGCAGAAGAATGGCACGGTAATGCAGAAACGGCCATTAGGATCGCTCCTAACTCCACTTTGATTGAAGAAGGTAAAGATTGACAGCTGCCTAAGAATTGTATATATGGATATGTGCTATTAACCCATCTCAGGTCCATCCTACAGTTATTATTTTTCATGATATGAAGAAAACCATTTGTATAAATGTCGAAAGATCTGTCCGTTATATACAATTGTTGATTTAATAGGTCTATTAATTTTTTACTGGTATCATCATTAAGAAAATATTCATGGATAAGTGATTCAGCAAGCTGATCCCTATCTATAAAGTAATTGGTGATATGAATTTCCAGACTTGGTGTTAAAAAATCCAAATCTGGAGTGACTGATGACAAATTAATTGGTGCGTAATAAAGCGGAGAAAATTTCTTTGTAGAATCTCGTGGTGAAGAAATAATCTTTGAAAATGTAGTAAGATGTGACCTGTCAGCCCTAAAGAAACAATTGTCGCTCTTATCGGTGTTACTACATGGTAAGAAGAGTGAACAAGAGCCAGAGCTTTGACATGAAGATAGCTCTAATGTTGAATTTCCATTATCATCATAGAAACTGTCAGTAGTATAATGTTGAATGTCAAAGATGTTATCATCATTTTTGGCTATAATCTGTCCATAAAAGGGTAGAGTTGGTAAAGTAGAGTAAATCTATTCTTTTTTCCTATGATCTAAGGAGAGAAGAATGATAGGTTCTCGAAAGGTATAATAATTAAAAGCAGGATCATTTGGTAATGTCATAAGGTATCGCTGACTTTCTACAATTAAAAACGTAAACTCTACTGGGATGGGTTCTTGCAGAGGTAAGTAAGTTGTGATAATACTTGAGTTGTAACCAACTGATGGTGTTTTGTGTATCAGCAGTGATAAGTTAGTTAACGTAAAAAATTTGATGGCAGGCGGCAAATTTAATTAATTTAAAAGCCTCGTTCAAAAATTTCTCTATAATAATATCACGAAAATTAGAACCCTTTTCCTGAACATTCCATTTATCTATATCAGCCTAAGAAAAAGAAAAGGATAAATTTTGGTATCATAGGTGACCTAACGTTTATAAGTAAAATGAGTATTTCTCAATATTATAATCTATATTTGAAAGGGAATGTGAAAAAATTAGAGTGGTCAACAATAAACATAATTGGCTTTTTTTAAGCTCTGTGTATATTAAGTCCTTAAGTAAACTTGGAGAATTGAGCTGGGCAGTTAAAATAGCAATATGCATTTCTCTTAAAGCCAATTTGAGAGACTTAAGGTTGACAAGTCTGGAATGGAGAATGATACAATTGTTCATTGTACGTGAAATATTCAAAATATATTTGCATCTTGTGAGGATAGGAGAAAAAATTTTGTCCAGCTGTGTGTCAGTAATTAAAGAAATTTGTAGTCTATAAGTCAGCCGTGGAATCAGGACTCTGTTATTAATGTAAATCATTTGGCCTATAGTGAGCTTTTTGAACTTGATCAGACTAATAATCACAGGTAAAACGATGCCAAATTGGGGCTCATTTAGGTCATTTTAGGATACCCTAGAATGACCTAAATNAGCCCAATTTTTTTTGTTTTTCTTCAGCAGGATACCTGATTGATGACCAAATTTTGGTATAATTCGTGCACATCAAGATTATCAATCAGGTATTTACTTTGTATGCAATCAGATATATATATATATATAACAATATCACTAGTCGAAATAAGACAATTTAGCCTAAATTTGATCAAGTTAAATATAGGTTGAATGATAAACTAATCTGCATCAAATTAAGGTCAATTTTAGTGTAATTAGGCTGCTAATCACCTTTAATTCAGAAAGACAATTCAGCCACTATTCATACTTAATTAGATCTTAAAAAAAGCTAATATTCAGCCAAAAAGATGCTAAATTCAGCTTTAAAAGGGCCAGTATTCAGACTTAAAAAAGCTGGTATTTGGTCTTAATTTGGTCTTAAAAAAGCTAATATTTAATCTATATTTATCACAAATTTATTTTATAAATATTGTCATATATTAAATCTAATTTATTATTAACCAATTAAAAACTACATACAAATATTAAAAGTACTTTCAGGTTGTCAAAGTAAACTCTAAAAAAAATAAAATTAAAATGAAATTGTGAAGTTTTCAAATTAATCCTATAAAAAGAAAAGCTATTATCATGCCAAATACTTAAAGTATTGTAATTATGCTGAATACTTTTAAGTATTGATTCTATAGAAAGATCACTATGCCGATCATTTTTTGTAATACAGTACAGGTCAATACGTTTGGCATCTCATTTGACAAGTATGTTGACTCAACTGTAGATGAACTCGAGGATGAGAATAATGGGGAGTCAATCTTAGTGAAATTTCAATGGAATTAGAACGCGAACCAACATGCAAAGTATGACACATATTGATTTTATTCTTTACACATTTTACAACTTAGCTTTATTTTTTAGTGGGAAGTCAGTTGTATTAATGTTACCGATCGATTTTGGCAATATCAAAAAGAAGTGGTCAAGAAGGCGGGCTTGAAATATGATAATATCTACGAACTTTTGTAAGTTTTCTGAAGCATATTTAAAAAGGTTTATATCAGGATATATTATAATCTTTTTCTCATTGCATTTAGAGCATTATCCTCAATTATGGTACTTTGTTGACCATGCCCTTATTCCATATTTACGAAACAAGAGTGAAAGGAAATAACAAATAGAAAAATCTTAATGTTATTTTGCAACTGTAATTAGTATCTACTAAACTACATTGAGATATTTTAAAAATATGCACAAAAAAATTTTTTATAAGATTTTTAATTTGGGCAAATTTATTGGATGACTTATTATGTCCCAAACCATACTACTATAGGAAAAATTTTCTATTTCAAGTGAAAGCCTTGTCTGATAAAATAAAATTGGTGAAAAGAAGGCAAAAGGCCTAATATATAATGAGGTCATGAAGCAACTTAATATTCTTTATAAGAAAAAATCTTAAAATACTATATAGGGGTGCTACTTCTTGTTATATCACAAGATAGTTTACGCAAAAAAACTCAAAGAGTTGAGAAAATTTATAAACTTCTCAAAAAAATAGGATTAGATAAAATCCAATATATTAGGACATATAATACAAATGAAATATTAAAGTTTACTAGTGATGAAATCCAAAAGATTATGAACCATTTCTCAAATAAACCCAATACAGATTTTAGCAATAATCAGGATAATTCTTCCAGTCAAACTGATGTATCAAAGATGCAAGCGGATACCTTGATTTCAATTAAGGTAAGCATTCCAACTGCATCTATTCCATTAACTCATATTTTCAATTCTTTAGATAATTTCTTTAGCTCAAAAAAAATGGATACCAAGGTAGAGGTGGTACCACCTATTCCTCAACCTAAGAGTCTAATCCATGACCGTACCTATTTTCGTAATAAAATATTGAATTAATATTCTACTTTATTTAAAAAATTTAGTAATGAAAATTTTGATTATTATGGAATTACTGACGAGACATTATGCCCATTATGCAAGTTAGGTCATGATAATGAGGAAAGTATAGAAGGTAGATATAAAGCTAGATCTTATTTTATTAAATGTGAACAGTATAAAATTAAAATAACTGTATAGTTTCATTATTCCTTCCTAATTTTTTGGACTGTGGAAAATAATTTAACTATTTTTTTTAGAAATATAATAAGAAATATTAGACAGCTTTTTATCTGAAAATTTTAATTTTTTTTTCAAACAAATAGGTTTATATGAAAAAAAAGGGATTTAAATTAACTCGCAATCATATAAAATTAAAATATATCCAAAACTGATAAAATACTAACCTCTGAATATCTGGATTGGCATGCCAAATTAAGTAGATTACCAAGCATTTTGACGAATAAGATTTGGTCCAGCTTATACAAAAAATATAAAAAAGAAACTGGACATGAGCCATGGCAATTATCAGAAGTACATGAATTGGAAATCATAAATTTGATATTAGAGAACAAAGTATCCTATTTATCTTTTTCTAAGCAATGTGAAGAAAAAAGGCCTATTATCTTTAAAGCAAAATCTGATCCAGAGCTAATTATCAAATTCATGTTAGAGCATTTCATATACTTGAAATTCTGAAATAGTTTTAGTGGTTGCACTTTGTAAATATCATGGCTTTGAGTAGAGATGTTTATGATATCCTCCACATTAATACCCTCCATACCCTCCATATCGATATCATTAGCAGTGATATTTTTCATATCAAATGAAACTTCTATATTAGCTGAGCTCTCTTGATTCTTCATACCTATTTACTTATCACTCTTATAGTCAGAAAAAAATAGCTATCTTGCTGATTAAAGTTAAAGATGGGTTTTTATATCACTTGTAAATTTTCGCAAGAGAAAACATTTTCCAGATTTTCACCAGCAATTACATACTGCACTTTCATCATTTGTTAATCTCTTGCAAATTAATCTTTCTATAAGCTCAGCATTCCTGAATTTTTTTTCATAAATATTCGAAAAAAAGATAAGCTTCCTTATCTGTAAAATTCTAATAGAAAGATATTTTCTGAACTGTAATTTTTTTCTGGGTACGAATGCAGTGAGTGGACAGGCCATGAGTCTGGCATTTTCTTTCTCTAAGTCAAACTTGGATTCCATAACACTTTTATACAAATATCTAAAATGTCAAAAAAATACACAGTTCATACATAGCACAGCCCCTATTCCTTTGGCAAGAATTTTACTGATATCATACTGCACATTTTTTTTCAGGTGACCAATCATGACCTTGATTCATATTTATGCATCATTTAGAAAGGACATTCAAGATTTTGTTTGTATTTCAAGAAATTGGCATAATCAATTCTTGTCAGAAAAATCCAATAAAATATGGTATGAAATAGCATCATGATATGATCATTTTGCCAAAATCATAGAAAAAAAACAGCTTTACTGAATATTGATTATAATTAATTTGTAATAGAAATCACTTAGAAAATTTTTCAATACATTCGGATTTGTGTATATACATGTTAAAAGAAAAAAATAAAGCTAGCTTGAAAATACCGTATATCACGGGCCACAGTACCCCGGTACCCGGGGGTACAATATACCGGTGGATACTATACATGGGGGGTACAGGGTTTTTAAAATACCCGGGGTACATCCCATGTATAATACCTGGATTGGCCGATCCAATCATATGATATTTTTTATTTTTTTTATATTTTTTTTAGGTCGCCGGACACTCTTAGACGAACCCGGACTTGGAATGTAAAGGTAAGTTGGGGGTGGTTTTTTTTTAATGTTAAAGAAACGTACTAACGTTTCTTTTATTTTTTTTTATTTTTTTTAGGTCGCCGGACGCTCTTAGACGAACCCGGACTTGGAATGTGAAGGTAAGTTAGGGTGGGTGGTTTTTTTAATGTAAAGAAACGTAATAACGTTTCTTTTATTTTTTTTTTTATTTTCTTAGGTTGCCGGACGCTCTTAGACGAACCCGGACTTGGGTTCTGACGGTAATGGAATGTAACGGTAAGTTAGAGGGAGGGGGTGTTTTTTTTAATGTAAAAGAAACATACTAATGTTTCTTTATTTTTTTTTTTTTCTTTAGGTTGTCGGACCTCCCCGGGCTTGATAATTGATTCAAAGAAATGTTATTAACATTTCTTTTTTCTTATTTTAGGACGTTGGACTCTTTGGATGTTGTAATATTTTAGATTTTAGATTTATTTAATTATTAGTATCATTGATTAGAATTATTAATAAAAATCTTTTTATTACAATAAAATAAATTGAATTTTACAATAAANCAATNAGACAAATGCTTTTAATTACATGTAAATTATTGTATAAATAAAATAAAGTTGTATCTGGCATTATACATAAAACTTCCTAGTATTATACCCCGGGTATTTTACAAAATTTGAAGTTTAAAATCGAAATGGGTACTTTAAAATTTTGGCAAATTTTTTCAGGGGGGTACTATGGCCCGTGATATACGGTAACATAATATACAGCATTTTGCAGAATAAAATTAAAACTTTGTAAATTAACTATTAATTGATACTATAACATATTCTTTTCGTAATTATTCTTCTTCATGTAGCATATAAATCTGGAAAGATCGTACAAAGAGGTTTTCTAATAACTTATTTCATGTACAGTTCCGTTCTTTATGAACAATCCCGACCAACCTTCCCCTCTTTTGAGTTTTTCCGGGTATTTAAGCGGATCTTCAAGATCCCCAAGTGGCCACAATATTTGACTTTCGTCATCCCATTTAAAAATACGTCCGTAGCAATCTAGAAAAATCATTCCAAAGTCGACTTCCCCTATAATTATTATGTGGTTAAAACCAAACTCTTCAACACGTGCTATATAATCAGTTAGATCTTCTGCTTCACTGTCAGTTAAAAACTTAAAATCAATAAAGGATGCAAAACGAGATCGATCAGCAAATGTATTGACTAATATGGATGAATTGTTGCTAGCCGATGCAAAGCCATCATTTTCATCACGTACTGACACTTGAGGCATGGTTCCTTGATCATCAATGGTCGATTTTTCCTGGGTCGAATTAGAGTGCGTGTATATAAAACGACATCCTCTTGATTGGAACTGTGCATCGCTTTCCAGGGAATTGACTCTGCGCAGTTTCCCAAAAAGTGAGAACATTCTGCCAATTGTGTTTTTGTTAGAACATCTTGCACATCCGACGCCAACTGTAACGTCCTCATATTCTTCACTCTCGATTCCGCTGACTCTTTGTTCACTGGCGCTGGACAACGAATTGATACGCCGAACATGCATCGTATCCCTTGTTCCGGCATCTCCTTCGAGAATGTAACGTTGACTGTTGAAGGGCGTAAATTGAGCTCTGGTTGTATTTTCATTAGAAATCGAGCAAATTGTTCCAGGCTTTTCATTAGATACTCGATTTGTTCTTCCAACATCATCTCCTTTGGAGGTCGATGGGCATAATTCCAAAGAAGACCCAGAGTGTCCCAAACCGTAATGCCCAGGATCGGCGGAAAATCGTCTATGAATATCATCTTCCCCGTGTGACCGAAAGGAGTTATTATCTTGTTTCTCCTACATAAAAAAAGTATTTTTGAGTCCGTTCAAGCACTTTTTTGCGTACAATCTCTCTCTCCTTAATTCTTACATGAATGGTATCCCAAAATCCGCTATCAAATCTTTCTGCCATGGCTCTTCTAAATTGTTCAACCAGCTGAATAAGCTAAGAAATAAAAATAAACGTGTATTAAAGTTTTCAAACCAGTGAGACAGAGAAATAAAGTGTGTAGACAGGCTTAACCTACTCCGTAAATTCTTCTGTTTCAAAAGTAGTCATATATATAAAGGATTAACTGATTAATAATCAACTTTGTCTGAAAAAAGTCAGGAACATGGAATGACGATTGGTTAATTTATAGTACAAAGTATAAAATCAGTATAATTATGATGTAATCTTACTCTAAATCAATCTGTATGATATGTTTGTTTGATCATCTTTGACGCAAACTTGCTGAATGTCATATGATATCAAGCGGTGATAAATGTGAAGATTCTTCGTGGTATTTTATTAATAAATACATATGAGCGATGGAAAAAAAAATAAATACAAGTGCAGGGACTAGCCTGCTGTACATGAAGTTCTATGCTATAATTTCAAATTTTAATTTATTGCTTGAAGTGTTGCAGGTAAGACAATATTCCAACTTATCTTGGAAATACAACTTTGCTACTTCAGGATCATAAGGGAACTGATTACCATTTTCGCGGTACCATGAGCCATGTAATCCATAATTTCCTTGCAAATAGGGCATGGTGAGATGCAACAAAGCCCTTAAATCCATTGCATTAAATATATTAAAGTATCTTCCAGAGGATATTCTTTATGAAGAGCCAGATTTTTTGTTGATTAAATCCAATAATACCATCCAGGATTATGGGCCATATGGAAAATGTGATATTTCCATTTTGACTGAAGATCACTCATTTTAAACATTTGTGGTGATATGATCCATCGGACTTGTGCAAAAGCAATGTATAAAGATGGAATATTATTTTGCTTATGTGGCATGGCAAATAATAGTGATCTATTATTACCTTTCCAATACAGCATAGTTGATTGTAGCAGTAGAGAAAAGAGTAGTATTTCAGAATCTGAGACCCTCTCTTGTTAATCTTAGAAACCTTGGATATAATATCCTCAAAAGTTTAAAAGATAAAACTTTTAAAGTATCAGAACTAGGTTCATGTCCTAAATATGACAATGACATTTTAATGTCCCCTTTCAAGGTATTCTCATACCTTACTTGCAAACATATTTTTCACAGACTCTGTATCAAAAAAAAACTTTTCTTGGAACTCTAAGCACATGTTCAGCCTCTGACTGTAGAAAGAATGTAAACATCTTAAATCAAGCTGGTACCCTTGGTATCATTTTCAATTTGCCATTATCTGGTTTGCAAGTCAAATCCTCTCAATCAAGTAGAATCTCATCTTTATCCAAGTCAATAGGTAAAACATTTACCCTATCTTCACTACCTATATGGATGGAAGAGATTGAAGGTACAACAACTTAACAGGTTAAAAGTACTTTGAGTTGTGCCAAATATTATGAAGATCTTTCTTCATATCTTTCACCCATAAGTTTTCTTTAATTCTCCCCTCAACTTCAAGGTTCTCTAAAACTGCTAGTATATTTAACCTGCAAGTATATCATACATTACAATTGCATTAATAATCCATGAAAGCTATACCCTATATATCTATAAATTAATATGAAAATTGATGATACAGAAACTCTAGCAGAGCCAAGTACTGCGCAAAAAAAATGTACTAGGAAGTCATTTACTAAAAAATCCTTGAGCAAAAAAGCTAAAAAGTCCAGTGAGAAAAAGATATTGAATATGCTAAAGCAACTTATAAAAGAATTATTAACTGATATTCCTATTGTTAGTGGAATCTTAGAGGAATCAAGTTATATAACTGATGTCAAGAGTATTTTTTTACAACTCTTTGATAAGATAAACAATACCAAAACAAAAAATGAAGATGCATCTCATGACTTTATCTCTAGTTACTTTAATTTTGAGAAAGTTTTATTTAATTGATATAAAGAGTTAAAATCCACCTACGGTAAAAAAGAAACTTAAGCTTTGGTCAAAAATGAGGTTAGAAAAGAAATTTCTGAGACTAAGTTCTTTGATGATGTTTTAAAAAAAAGAATAGAAAGAGCTCAAAAAATGTTTAGAATCTTCAATACTATAGTAAAAAAAAGATAGCACAGGTAAATCAACCCCTTTGGGTTTCGTCTTAAATCTAACTATAGATGAAAGCAATTATATAATTGCTAAAGTTTTAAAAGAAGTAAGTTCTAAAGAAACTATATAATATTACGCTTCATTCTACTGCATTCTAGTGACATAGTGTTCCAGTTTGGCAATTATAAAGATTAGTATATATTAATAAAGTTTTTGTATATCTTATTCATATCAGGCTTTATTTTTAACTGTGTATACATTGACAGTTATATAATATACATTTTACTGTGCCCTGATAACATGGTGATCCGCTTTGGCAAATAGAAAAATAATATTTTCTTATAAGCTATATTTCAAATATAATAAAGTATTCTTTCTTTATACCTTTGACACTGCAAGAGATAATATCAGAAAATTTTTTTGGGAAATATATAATGATATATATCTAAGGCTGGCTCTAAAATTAGTTCACCCAAAATCCAAAATCTGAAATTTTGAAACCGAAATTCAAAATCATTTCAGCATGCCGAAATGTATACCAAAATCTGAAATAAATGCCAAATTATAAACTTAATGCCAAAATTTAAATTAGGTAAAAATTCACAAAATTTACAATAATTTTCTCATTTATTTTAAATTTATGTAAAATTACATATTTCTTATATAAGAAAATAAAAAATATAAATATGACATAAGCAAATATTTGATAATTATCACAAGATGCAGTAAATGTGATCTCTTTAGGATTAGGAAAAAAAAATCAAGAAAAAAAAAAAGGTTTAAGTGCCAAAAAAAATTATAAATCAAATATATAAAAAATTGATTTTAAAGCTCCTTGAAATAAAAAATTATCTGTAATATATAAGAAAAAATTAAATATATAAAATTAGTTTAATAATTAATACATAAAGAATTTAAGANAATATATAAGAAAAAATTAAATATATAAAATTAGTTTAATAATTAATACATAAAGAATTTAAGAAAGAGATATTATCTTCTTTCTCTTTGTAAATTATTTCTTCTTTCTTCTTCTCAAATATTCATATATTCGCTATGGATTTNNTCATNAATCGTAACTAAAAAAGTATAATATTTAATTTTTATTTTNTATGAATTATTATTTTTAAAATAAAATTATTTGGTAAATAAATGTAAATTANTCCTTANTANCTGGNCTTTTNNATGNCCCTTTCNCAAATAATTCAAAGTATAATTTTTCATTTCATGTATCATAATCTTTATTATCCCCCAACTTATACGCTACTTGGTCCTAAAAAAATATTAATACATAAATAATAATGTATTAAAATAACACAGATATATTTACCAAATACTCTCATAATAAATTTTTCACTTCGTTTTTATTTGTGATCCTATATATCTAGTGCCAAAATATTCGTTAATTTTCTCTATGATATTTCTCTAAAATACAGCTTGATTCCAACTTGCTAAGTTTCAAAATTTATTATTCCTGCTCATTCTTTGGTCAAGCAAGTATTCGTACTGTTCATCTGTCCAAATTGTTCTAATTCGATTATAATAATTTACTATATGAGGTTGAGGAATTCAGACGTTAGCCATTATATTATTTATTATTCTGTCTTTTTATAAATATAATCCTTATATCGAATTTGCACTTATGCAATTATGAATGAATGAATCATATTTGAACTACTAATACAATTAACCAAATAAGTAATCAACTAATAAGTAATTAACTAATAAGTAATAATTTTGTAATAATTGTATAATAAAATCTAACAATAACAAATGTGAGTATGTGACAAATTATTGGATTGAATTTGGATTGAATTTGGATTGACAAAAATCAATAATTTTTAACATAACGTTTTTTTAATAAAAAAAATTATACTAATAAAAATTTGAATGTTTTAAAAACAGATTGAAAATAGATTGAAAATTTTGATTATCATTCCAATCATGACATTTAGTATATTATACTAATTTAGAAACAATAGATAATTTAAAAATTCATGGTATACTAATTAATCAAGAAATCTTGATACAAGTTCTAAGACATTATAATTCTCTACTGGTTCTTCTTCAGGAACATCATCATTATTATTATCATTATTATCATCAATAATTACTGCTTTGTTTGGTGGTAATTCTCAATTCTCATAATCTCAGATTGAACTTAATAAAATAATTGAAAAAAATAATTAACTTAAAAGATTAAAACATGGATACAATCATATAATTAATAATTAATATAATTAATTATACCATTAGAACTTCTTCTTTTCTTATTAGAAATTATTGATTGACTTGATTTTTGTGAGGTGATAGAAGTCGTTTCATCTTTCAAGAAGTCCTTTGTAGCAAGATATCCAAGTCAGTAGTTTTGAATATCTTCAGGACAGTTAGTACACTTGTTAGCAAGATGAGATTGTAATATATTTACATATACACGTGGCTATTTTTTATGACACAACTTGCATTCTTTAGAAAAATAGCCTGGAAACTTTAATGGAACTTGCATGAAATATTTCCAGACTTCATCCTGTTTGTGACTGCTTTTACCTTTAGAATTTTGTCTAATCATAATAGGATAAAAAAAAAGAAAATTAATAAACTGTATATTTTGTACAATGTAAATAAAACTATTTATATATTTAATTACTTAATTTTAATTGACTAATTTTAATTCAGCATTTTGGCATCAATTTCAGATTTTGGCATGAATTTTAGATTTTGAAATTTCAGATTTCAGTTTCAGAATTTTAGCAAATCTGAAATATTTCAATTTTGGGTCAGGCAGTCGCATGTGACTTCATAATATAATTATATTATGAAGTCACATGTGACTTAGGATAGGTTATGAAGGCAACTTCATAATCTATAGGTAAATTCACAGTCTATAGGTAACTTCATAATCTATAAGTAACTTCACAGTCTATAGGTGACTTCATAATCTATAAGTAACTTCACAGTCTATAGGTGACTTCATAGTCTGTCAGTATCTTCATAATCTGCCGGTGATTTCATAACCTAATTACATGATCTAGTGGTAATTTCATAACCTACTATTCATAATCTGATAGTGTCTTTATAACCTACTTATGGGTAGCTTCTTTGCATTTATAATATTGTTTCAATCATTTCCTGCATTTTATTGTGGTGATTTCATAGTCTAATGGTGGCTGGGTGCTTTATTTTAATGGTGATGTCATGATCTAATGGTGACTGNTATCTTCTTGTTCCTAATCCGTTTACATAATAAAATCTATATTGTTAGTTCTGGCTTTCCAGTTTTCTTTGAATGCCTGGTTCTATAATGAGGATGTTGGCCCTTTATACTAGTTTGGATACTAGTTTTATATTAAGAATTCGCGCCTATTTGGTTGCCTTTCTAGATGCCAAAATGTGGTAAAAAATATGTCAGGTAGGCAGTAATTTGATGTAAATCTGCGTCTAAATTTGGCCAGCACTATGGCATAATTCTGGCTGATCTTTTGGGTATGTAATTTGAGGATCCAGCCTGACGCCATGGTAGTGACCTGGTAGTGACCTGGTAGCTATCGTGGAACTGTCATGGAACTATCAT
>QKYT01000479.1:4686-15454 GCA_003550305.1 Glomus cerebriforme | reverse complement strand
ACCACTTTTTTTAATAGATTAAGTAAAAATTATATTGAAGTTTTAGAAGATGATGAATATTATGATATTACAATTGAAGTTGGTAATGATCCAAATGTAAAAATATTCCGTGCGCACATGATCATATTGTGTTACCGTTCTCCATTTTTATGACGAACTTTGAATTTCAACAAAAAGAATAATGATATCACTTTAACTCATATTAAGATTCCAAATATTTTACCAGAAATTTTCAGTTATTTTAAAGTAAGTTATATTTACGTATTAATTCCACAAATATTGTTGTACAGTATATTTAACATAAATTTTATTATTGTAGATATATTTATGGTGGTATCATTATATTAAATGAGCAAGAACCTTCAGATTTATTGAAAGTTTTAGTTGCTGCTGATGAATTACTTCTTCAAGAACTAGTTGATTATTTACAAAAATATTTAATTGAAAGTAAATCTNAATGGATGGAACAACATTTTGAACTTGTTCATCGAACGAGTTATCAATCTAATTCTTTATTAGAACTTCAAAAATTTTGTACAGATTTCATGGTGAAATCACCTGAAAAAGTATTTGAATCATTTGATTTTACTTCTCTTCCTGAAAAATCTTTAATTTCACTTATTAAAAGAGATGATTTACAAATGAAAGAAATTGAAGTTTGGGATCATGTATTAAAATGGGGTTTTGTACAAAATCCAACTCTCACTTCAGATCCTGACACCTGGACAGATAATGATTTTAAAATGATGACTTTACAACATTGTTTACCTTTAATTAGATTCTTTAGTTTATCTCTTGAAGAATTTGCGCAAAAAGTTTTACCATATAAAAAATTTTTAAATCCCCAACTTTATGAAAAACTATTAAAATCTTATTTGGATCCTAATAGTGAACCAAATGATGATATTTTGCTTCCTAGATATAAAAATATTGACGGAATTATTGATTCAAAAATAGTTAATTTAAATATTGTTTCCTTAATTTCAAGATGGATTGATAAAATAGATATCAAAAGCAAATTTGCTTATGCAAGATAGTTATTTTTACCTTATGAATTTAAATTATTAATAAGAGGAATCGAGAAGGATTTACTCCTAAAATGTTTAATAGAATTTGTGACGTGGAACCATATAAAAAATATACGAGTTACTTCAATTATTAATAAATAGTTAATATAAATGTTCCAAATATTATATTAAAATTGATCCTTTTAAAAATCTTGACATTTCCCTAATTTTTGCAACCTGTATTGTACCGCTAAACCAATCCTTGATGTTGTATTTACAAATTGCATTTGATTAAAAGGTTGCAATAATTCTGAGTATTCGATATTCTTCAGGTAAATTACTGCTTCACGGACTCATATTATTTAATGTAATAAGATAGACCTTACCAATAAAAATAACTTGTTGAATGATGGCTCAAATATAATCTTTTTTTTCATACTCTGGAATCCTTCAGCAAATACTCAGCATGTAAAATAAAAAGCTTCACAGGCAACTTCACCTACGCACTATATCCAGATTCTCCAATCTTATGTTCTTCGTGAAAATTATATAACGACATTAATTTTCACTTATTCATATGCCCTCCATAGAAAATCTTTGGATGAAACCCTTCCTACCTTCCTACACACAAATCAAGATTACTCGACTTTATTATTACAACAAATGATACAAACACAGATCTTCAAATTATCAATAATGAGATTGATAAACTAGAAATTTTCACGGTTTAACATTTACGGACAATCACAATTTATTCCTGGTAGCTCACCAATTAATTCCTACATCCATCAGTTCTCTCTTTTAAAAATTTTATAAAAACAATAATTGCAAATGCTTGACGTCCTTCAATTTTTTTTCACCACTTTGCTATGGATATTAAATGTTGTATTTGGCTCCAACACAATGATAATTTTAAGAATTGGAAATCCTCAATCAATATAATGCAAAAAAAAATGTTTCTTCAAAATCAAACTTAATAAAAAATGTAATCGCACATTGAACCCTTAAACACTACAAACACTGCTTTATCCACTTCCACTTCTGGTTTTACTTTAATATGTGGCTCTTATAGCCTCGTCAAATTTTTTAGAGTTTTCGTCTATAGGGTTGAATAGGTTGAGCTGCCTGTATTTAAGGATGATAAATTGATGCCATCTGTTACGTTATTCTGTATGATTGTAGAAATCTTTCTTTATGAGCGAGCAATATTTCATTGGCCTAAATGTATCTCCCAATAAGTTTTTAACTTTTAAAAATATTTCGTATTAAGGGGAGGTATAGGGCATTAGTTACTAAATTCTCATATTATATTTTTTTCTCATTATTATTGCTATTATAAACAATGGGATTTTTTACTTTAATAAAAGGACTAAATAGAATATTCTAATTGAATAAATAATTCTTTTTATATTTAATGAGAAATATGTGTAACAAAAATACTTTAAAAACATTTTTAATGTACAAAGTCTATTATTTCTTTAAAAGAACAAATTCTTTTTATAGCCAGAATATTCTATTTAGATAACGAATTTAATATTTATATATAGAGTTAAATCTTTTGTTTAAAGTGAAATGAATGATACGATAAATTCAACCTAGGGCATTACAATTATACTAGAGATTCACTTCAGTCAATACAATGTAATAAATTTAATAAATTTAATAGATTCATTTATGTATGATGGTAGTTGCTATCAATGTTATAGAACAAAAACTGTTACGCTATTACAATAAATGAAAATAATAATAAGTATGATACATAACAAAAGTGGAAATAGAATTTGTTCCATATGATAGGTTTAATAATGTACATCTTTTATTATGAACAAATAATTTAATTTTAAATTTTTATATTTCAGCTCAAAATATTTTATAAACAATTTTTTCATCAATGGATATTATGGAATCACTCAACATCCTATTACCAAAATTTTTCAAATTACTATGAGATATGAAAAATGAGATTTAACAAATTATATAACTAACAAATTTTTTAAATATTGGTTGATACAATAAGCTACATCTTTTATTTCTAATATAATATTGAATTAATGAAAGAATGTTGGATTCTGATCTAAATAAAAGACCAACAGCTATTGAATTAGATGAAAAAATTTGGGAGATTGTTTTGAAGAAATTCTACCCATTCAACTAAAATTATAAGTCACCAGGTATTGGTCCCATAACAACAAATAATTCAGATGCTATATATAAAAGTAGATCATGATAAATCTGAGAAGCTTAAAAATTCAAAATATAGCATTATTATTTTATTTATTGGTAGCAACATTTTTTTTAAAAAAAAAATAGGATAATAAGATTTTATAGATTTATTGTATTATGATCATGTTTTTGTTTTGAACAATTTAAATATCGGGTTATATTATTTCTGTTTACTTGTTTCATTACTTTAATATTTTGATAATTTTTATTGTAATAAGTTTGATGAAAATTACATAAATTATAAAAAATAAATCAAAAAATTCTAAATAATAAACCAAATTTAATATTATGTTTTCTACTATTTATTCTAGATTATCATATATCTATTTGTTCAATTCCAATTTTGTTTTTATACCCATTTCTTTAATGTCATTTATCCATAAACCCAGTTCTTCATATGATGTTTTATTTGTTTCTATATTATTTATTTATCCTTAATTTTGTTTACTTTTTTTATTTCTCTACATTTCTAGATTCATTTTTATCTCAACTCATCCATGAAAGCAATATGATTTATTATATATTGGCTTTTATTTCCATAATATAACCCAATCTTATTACGTTTTTCAATTCCCATAGTATTTCATCAAAAAAAAATTTCCACAGTATTTGTTGATAAAGGAAAAATAACCAATGGTAAAGGATGGCCGGTAAAGGATGGTTAACCGAAGAAATAGTTGGCAAACTTTCCGCAAAATTTCTCCAAGTGAAATCTATATGAGAGCAGGGGCTCGGAAGAGATGATTTTTTTTCTAGCTTTTTACTATTTAATTGATGCTGAACAAACTCCTTACTTCTTCGCTCCTTTTGATAAACTTTTAATGCTTATTCTAACACATCAATCATTTAAACACCTTTCCTCTGCCGCTAACTTTTTCAATTCTTGATGAAGTTCCAATTTAGATTTCAAAGATAAAGGTTGGTCCATCTATCTCCTGCTGTTGTGAATTCTTTTGCTATTTTTTATTCTTAATGGTCTTCTCATCATCTGTATACTAACTGAGTTATAAAGCTTTGGTTGCAGAAATCCAGAAATATTGGCCGTACTGGAGAAGATACTGGTTCAAATTTTGGCATGTCTAAATCCGTATGGGTGTACATGGGCTCGTAATTAAAGTAATCAATACAGTGTATAAGGAAACAAAGAGGGAATTCTAGCCTAAACCAAACCGGCCAGTTAGGAGAGACTCAACTATCTGACCGATTTTTCCTTGCCTGATACAAGGAAGACCTCAATATACAGTATAAGGAAGATAAGAGGAAGAGAATTTAAGGGGAGTAGTTTTAAAAATGAAAAAGTGAAATTATAATGTTGGAAAAATAAGGTATTTATATATTTGAGAATATTAAAAATATAAAAATGTCAAATTTAACAATGTTACGAGAGCTATAATAATAAATTAAGCGTGATGAATCATTTGAATCACGCCACGCAAATTTCTCACATTTTTGATATTTATGGAAATTTTCTACTTTTTAAATAAATCGAGTCATAGTTTATACTATTATATGTCATGCAAATTAATAATCAATGATGATTTTTTTATTGTTTGTTAATAACTCATGATTTAACTAATTGATAGATTATGCATGATTAATATATTCCGTATTGACCCGAAATTTGCGTAACATGACTTATCAAGTTTAATTTATTATTATGCGTTACAACTTTGACTCATTTTTATATTCTTAATATTCTTAATTATATAAATACCCTATATTTTTATTTTACTTACTTGTCACTTTCAATTTCTCTCTATAATGATGACCATTAAATTTTCTCTCTGAAATGAACTTTTTAAAAACTACTCCTTTCTCTCTAAAATGAAGACTACTCTTTTAAAGACTACTCCTAACTTTCTCTCTGAAATGAAGACTCTCTAAAATGAACTTTTTAAAGACTACTCCTAATTTTCTCTCTGAAATGAAGAATACTCTCTTTAAACCTTCTTGAACTTATTAAAGACTACTACTCCTTTTAAACTGCCTCTCTAAAATGAACTATTTAAGATTACCCCTTTTAAACTCCCTCTTAACTTCCTTATACTGTATATAGAGGTCTTCCTCGTATCAGGCAAGGAAAAGCTGGTCAGATAGTTGAGTCTCTCCTAACTGGCCAGTTTGGTTTAGAATAGAATTCCCTTTTCATTTATTTATATATATATACTATATTGATGAATTATGAAGTCACGCAATACCAACACCTATGCAGATAAATATGCAAAAATTTGGAGAAAGTGAAGTTCAATAAATTTCAAAAAGAAATTCAGATTCTTTTATGGACCTAAGAAAGTTTTATGACTAACTCAGTGAAGTGAAAATATGTTGAGAAGAGGAAGATACCAAAAAGTGAATAATAAAACTACTCAAGAATTCACAGTAGTCATACAACGAAAGATTTTTTTAATGGAATGTTATGTTAATCGAAAGAAGGTTATAATATAAGATGGAAATAGTCAAACAAATAGGCCTAGCAAAAAGAATAAGCCCGGAACTATATTGCTTTCAAACATAAAAGAAAAATCAGGACAGGACAATAAAAAAAATGGGAATAATAACAAAATCAAATTAAAACAATTAAGAAATTGATACTAATATATAATAATCTGAAACAAAAGGCTATGATTGTGGAAAACATATAGTAGAATATATAATTTTTAATTTTTACAATTTTACTTTAAATATAACATTTATTTTATAGTTTATGCAATTTATTATGAAACAAGTAAATAGATTTTAATAGATTAAGCTACAGAAAAAAAAGTAAAAAAAAATCAATATATTATTTTTAATAATTAATGTTAATGAATTGAATAAAAGAAACCCTACTTATAGTTTGAACCCGAAACTAAAAAAAAATGGAAAAAATTATTATGTAAATAAATAACTTTAATAAAAAAACATTGAAAATTGTGTTAAAAATATAATTAATGATATCTGATATCTTCTGAAAAGAGTAGCCTGTTGTGTATTAACGATCTGCTCATCCATCCTGAAGAAGGGTATAAACAAAGTAAAATCATTAATAATAAACGTATTTATCATAATAGAAAAAAAGTAACTATAGTCTTAATAAATCAAATGAACAATTCCCACCTATCTCCGTCTGTTCACCTGAAGTCTGAAGAGAGAGGATGAACCTACAAAAAAATATATATAAAATTTAATAAATTATTTATTTAATAAAAAAAATCAAATATCAATTAATAAATTCGAAGAAAGAATCCCACCTACTGTATCACTCATCATTATCAATCTTCCACAATGATTCATCTGTTCATCCATCCCAAAATTATTAATCTATTAAACATATTTTTAATTTTCCTTATGGAAACTACCTCATCTTATTTAACAATTAAACAACATTTTCACCAATAAAATCATGTCTGAATGCTTGATAAAAATAAAATTTTATTTTTTGGATAGAAAATTTTTGATATTAAATAATAGTTGCATTATTTATATTTTAAAGCTCATTATATCAGCATTACTTCTATGACATTGGTTAAATATAATAATCAAAATTACATAAAGTTCGTTACAAAAATTATATACCATTTATTATCTATATTTTTTTTCTAAAATTTAACCTTTTCTTTTTTTGAAGCTTTATATTTAACAAGGGTAAAATAAAAGTTCTGAATTTATAATCGATGATCAGTCAACATTCAAGTAATTATATAAACTTTAGAATTCAATGATAAATAAGAATTTAGAGTTAAAAAAAGTTGTATCTTATTTAAAGAAATTAAAAAAATTAAAGCTATTGTTAAAGAAACAAGATGAACAAAAATGATATAAAAAAGTGAAAAAGAATTTTCTAGTTCACAAAAAAAAGTTTCTAAATTGATTATGTGATTGATTATTTTAACCAATTCGAATATATTGATCAATTTTATAAAAAAAAATCAATGTGAAACCTAAAAGCTAAAATAAATTATTTTTTTTAAAAAAAAATTTGATTTGATTGTTATGTTGTACTTTATAATAAAATAATTTAACATCATATTATTTATGTAACACTGGCACTAAATCAGAGAAATACAATTTTTTTTCGTTAATAAAGATTCCATTTGATGAAAAAAAATATATATATTGATAATGTCAGCTGACATGATTTTAATTTAGTAACATATTTTTAAGCGTTATAAAATTGTTATATAAAATACTGTATTCTTAAATTTTCCAATAACATTAAAAATCTTCAAGAATTATTGTATTATCTAGCTTTCCTATCACTTTACAACGTTATAGTGCAAAAATCTTTTAGTGACGATGTATTTGAACGAATAAAAGATTTTTGTTATTTTAATTTAACTGAACAAGAATTGTTAATTGGTAAACTAATATTAAATGAAGAATTAAAAGATCATTATAAAAATTATAGTTTATGTATACTGATCATATGTGGTGTCAATTAAATCTTTTTCAACAGAATTTCAAAATTGGATGAGTGGAAAATTTGATGTTGATAAATTAATCCAAGAATCTCAGCTTAATGCAAAAAAACCGTAGGAAAATATTAGAATGGATTGAATATGATAAATTTAAAAGAATTTGAATATATTACAAAGGGAAGTTTTGGAACAATATATAAAGCAGTTTGGTTGGAATATATATATTGTTGGGATTATGAAGCTAATCAATGGACTAGAAATGGCTTTATGTGCTTTAAAAAAGTTTAAGTAATTCAAAAGATATAACATTTGAATTTTTAAATGAGGTAATATTTTTAATGCATAATTTTAAAATTTTTATAATTAAAATTTATGGCATAAGATTACAGTTGATAGTATTTTCCATTTTTGATTTTCATCAACTTTGAAAAACATAAGTGCTCTATTCTGTGGATTAATCTTATGTATTGTTTATACTGTATATTGTCTGTAAGCAATTACTTTAAAGAAGTTATCAAAAACTTGATTACTTAATGAGATATTCATTTCATTAATCAATCTATCTCTTAAATAAAGTCATTTCAAGTTTTGCAGTTACCATATCACCCACATATTGAGATGCAAATTTTATAATCTTCTGCGAATATGGGGTTAATCAGTTTTTTTCTTCTAGGAAGTTTGTAACAATATGAATAAGCTTATGACTTGTCTCTTCTTAAGCATCGCCTTCACCAAAGGAATAATAATAGAAATATTTTTTCAATTCCTGGATTTCCAGTGATCCACAATCTTTTTACATTAATATTATAATATGTGTATAAAAAAAATGGTGCAAATCATGTCAAATAAATTATCTTAAGAAAAATTTAATTTTAAATTGGTCTAGTGAAAATGATGAAAGTGATGATTTAATTCAAGAAATGCAAGATATAATATTTGAATGGATACCATATAGTCAGTTTAATGATATTAAGGAAGTTGGTATAAGAAACTTTTCCAAATCATTGGATGAACAGATAGGGTTGAATATTATTAGGCAGGTAGAGAAACTCTTCATTAATTCTTGAAAGCTTTAAATCATTCCATAATTTCTCATTTTCTTTATCGGTAAAGACTTGTATAATTGTATAATGAGAATAAATGTATGAAGCAAAGATTATACAGCTGCTGAAATATTCAGTAATATGACTGAGAGGTAGAACATTAGAAGCAACTTATCAGTGGTGGCAGTGGTGGTGGGTGGTTGAACGATCATATGGATATTCCTTACTGAGGGATTTGCATGAAAATATTCAAGCATTTCGTTAACATTATCTTTGGTAAAAAATTTACAGGCTTATCTCTTTCATCGTAAGTGATATTAACCTTCCAAAGTTTCAGGTCTTTATAATTGTAAACATTAACATCATCTTTTATCTCATTTCAGATAAAAGTCTCCAACGGTGAATTCTTTAATATTGATTTTAATATTACTAATGAGTTTGGTTTTTCCAATGTTAACTGGAAAAGCATTATTAAAAAACATTTTCTCTTACAGGAATAAACAATTTACTTTTACTGCCATTTGGTAAAAGTGATTTTTTAAAAAAAAAATTAAGAAAAAAAAGTTCAAGAAAATTTGAGAAAATTTAATATTAAGATAGACTAATGATTAAAAAATAATTATTATTTATCAGTAAAAATTTATGTGAAAAATTCTAATTATTAGATTCGAAAGAAAAATTTTGGAGTATTTATTAAAAGAGATAAATTATTTCATAAGTTTTCATGCGGTTGTATTTGACTAAATCAAATTTGTGTATTGTATGAAAATTTGAAAATATTTCTGGCTATAATGATATTTCCCACAATCCCACCTGAGCCTAGTATTGTTTATTATTTCTAAGGGAATTGCATTGCATTGATAAATTGAATTCTTGGTAAAGTTTGGACTTTTGGTTTGTTGTTAAACTTTTTTTCATTAACGAGTAAATTTTCTTATTTTTAATATATATATTTTAGCTTGTAACCATTTTATCAATCGATCCTATGGTCAGATCTAGATTTGGTCTGGTTCGCATATTATTCTAAGTATTTCTATCTGATTTGATCCAATCACAATAAAAAAAATATTATTAATTAGGTCGAAAACTTCAGTGCAATTATTAACTGAGTATTTGTTTAATTTATTTAATTTTAATTATTTTAATGATTTTAAACTTTTTTTTTCTGGAAAATTATGTAATCTTTTTTTTAATAAATACAATTTTTTTTTCCACAATCTAATTGGTTGGCTCATTTGACCGTATTTGATTAAGTGTGGGGAAATCAAAGGACTCGCTTAAAAGAAATGATCATATTAGCATCAAGGAAAGCACAACATAAATTTTTCTGAGTTATCTCAGCGAATAATATTGTTACATGAATCAATATTTATAATTACCATTGAAATTGCAATCAATCGTTTGAATGTTATTGAACCACTATCACGAAAATATTTATTAACTTTAAGTTACAGGAAAAAAAATATATATCCAAATTTTGTCATTTGAAATACATTTACTGTATATATTCTTAGGGCATTATAAAGATCGGCACCACAATTTCGGCCTTGAGATATCCGGATAAATGTAAATCGGATATCCGGATAGTCGGATCCAAACTCTGGTTGTTTCTAACGATAAAAAAGGAAGAAATTAATGTGCAGGAAAAAGTAAGAGGAAAGAATGGAAGAATTTTACAGGGTAATCGGTTATCCTGTAATTCTGATCTTCAGCAGTCATTTTTGCATCTAATAAAATGTTATCTTTCTCTTCCGGAGTTTTTTCACCAAATCTCTCTAGTTTCTAATAAATTATTTTTTTTTTCGAATATCAACTTTTCACTGAACGTAAGACAGCATTCCTATATATAATATTCCAGTCTGACCGCCGAACTTATGTATGATATAATCAACACTTGATTTGCATTTTTTAAACCATTTTGGATAGATTATTAAATCGTTTATAGTTTATAATTTCCTCCAACATGTTATAAATTAAAAAAATAAGCTTTAACCTTTTGAGAAAAGAAAGAATTATATTTATTACAAGAATATCACGAGAAGAAATAGGAAAAAAATTTGTGTAAAAAAAAGAAAATATCTTTTGTAATATTAAAAAA
>QKYT01000478.1:61038-78436 GCA_003550305.1 Glomus cerebriforme | reverse complement strand
AAAAAAAAATGCGGATGTAATCACTAGAATTTGCGTGGTTCAATATAATTGTATTTGTTTTTTAGATTTGTATAGTAGGTATAAAAGTGTTGAAAACCCTCTATATTTTACTGCCCAATAGGATAGATAATTTCAAATAATTTAACAATCAATAACTTCTTTCAAAAAAATATCATCTTGCAATATACAGTATTGTATATAAAAAAAATTGGATGAATATGAGAAATAGAAAAAACATCAGCGGAGCATTTTAAATTTAACTTATAAAATTTATCATAATAAAAGGTTCAAACATATTTATGTCATTTAATGAATAATGCGATATATTTGGTATTTTCTATTGTGTTTTCAAGCGAATCTTTATATTATTTTATAAATTAATAAATACGATTGGATTGTATATGTGTATTTATATGTACTGTATATATTAAACATAAATAAAAGTCAGGTCACAAAATTTTGTATTACACATTTCGACATTCATTTTTTTTTTTTAATTTTCAAAAATTTCATTTATTCGCTATAAAAATTTCGATGTGCAAAAAATTGCGCAACAAAAAAAAAAAAATAAATATATAAAAAAACCGATTTCATTTTTTTTTTTTTTTTNNAAAAAAAAAAAGATTTTACATATAATTTGAAAATTTTATCACACCTTCATTAACATATTTTCTAATGATTGCTATATGATTTTCTGTAATATAAAATTGTTTACGATGTATAATATTAAAAGAATATAAAGTTCGATCACTATAACTTTTAAAAAATCGTTCAAAAGCGTCAATTGAATATTTCCAATCTTCACTAATTATTATATTTGTTAAAGAATTTGTAGAAAATCTACCCAAAATATCTAATAATTCATCCCCTATGTTATCATTATTATTCACATCATATAAACTATAAAATCTTATATCTTCTAAATATCTACAATTTAATAATAATGATCTTACATGAATAAAATCTTTAGGTTCAATATATGTAATTAATGTTTTAATCTTTGGACAATTATTAGAAATTGCTTTAATTAACATTCCTGTATTTTTAGTTACTATATCGGTAGTAATATCAATAATAAAATGGGTAAGATTTCCTTTTGTTTTTCCAATTAACATTGCCAACTCTTTAAAACATGAAAGTTCTTTGATATTAAGAAATTGAAGATTGGAAAATTCTGAAATTGCTAAATATTGTTGAAATTCTTTAATCTCATTTCTAGTATCTGCATAACCTTTATTATAAATATCTATCCGCTTTAAATTAACCAATGATTTTAAGAATGAATGTGAAATATTATTAATTAAATCTAAATGAAGGTAATTTATTGTATCGCTTTTTCTTATTAAAGCTTTACTCAATTCTTCACAAGTATTAACATTCCGATTAAGTTGTTTTGATGAAAATTTAATATTATTATTATGATAAATATAAATCTTTTCTAAATTATTCTGAGCATCAATCAAAGAAATTAATCCAGTATTATCTTGAGAACAATTATAAATAGCTAATTCATTTAAATTTTTACATATTTTTGCCATTTCATAAAGTGCATTAAAATCTACATAATCAGGATCAATAGATAAATTACAGAGTTGAGAGAAACATGTTGATGCTCCAGGAAATAATGATAAAGGTTGACAAGTTTTCCACGTTAAAAATTTAATATCTTTACATTGATTAATAAATAATTTATAAGTTTCTTTTTCTAAAATAATTCTTTTATCATTACTACTAAATCTTCCTAATACCATATTTATAATTCCATTTATATCTTCAGGTTCAGGAAATTCACAAAAACTAATATAATTAAATAATGGAGGTTTCGTAAAAATTGTTGAAGGTAATTTAATATTATGATTTGATAAAAATTGTTTTGACGAGGTTGGAAGACAAGAAAGTATAGTATTATAAAGTTTTTTTTCTAATCCAAAAATATTCCAAGCATGATTTTTCCACAAAATTGAAACGACAACATTACACCATTTTTTATTAACTAAAAGGCAAGAATGTAAAGATTTTTTATCCTTTCGTAGTTCATTAAAAATTTGAATGAGACAGTCAAAATTAATATCCTTCATTTATTTTTTTTTTTAAAAAAAATTATTTTTATTTATTATTATTTTTTTTTAAAAAAAAAAATTTTTAAATAAAATGAATAAATAATTAAAATAAAAAAAAAAAAATAGTTTCGCATGCAAATTACTATAGCAAGCCGAATGTTTATGTTTAATCATTAACGTTGTACGTTGTACGATGTACAAAATCACATTACACTTGTTATGCTTGTTAATGCTTTCTGATTGTTCTCCATTTTAATTATATTATTATTTAAATAATAATTTTTTTTTTTATATTCACATTTTAAAGTCGCTCGATTTTAGTTAAACTGTAAAAAAAAAAAAAAAGATTTTTCGAATATAAGAATATTTGGAATATGGAAAAAAAATGAACCAACCCTAATAATTATTTATATAAATTATTATGTAAATGGAAATATATTTATGTTTACTTTTTTAAAAATTCTATAGTCACGTGTCTATATTATTGAATATCATTTATGTAATCAATGCAAAATAACCTACTTTAATGACCTACTTTATATATATATGTATTGCCTATTTTATAATTAAAAATGTCGATCCACGGCAATGATTACAAATCGTAGAAACAAGCTACGTTAATTATGAAGGTGAAACATTACAAACTGTGCATTCTAATTCTTTTTAAATTTCTCCGAACATCAATTAAAAGGATTAATTCATGAAATTGATTATTGTATTCAACTCTTTTACATATTTGTGCATCTAACAAAGAGTATCACCATAAAGACTAATAGATAAGGCGCATTCGGAAATGATAATAAAGGATGCATAATTTACCACACGTTGATTCTTAAATAAATTTCCCTGCTCTAAAATATTTTTCTTTTATAATATCTCTTAACCCAATTGTTATAAATTTTTTTTTTTATTAAATAAAAACGTCGATGATAATTTAATGTCATTATTGGACAAAATTTATTTCAACGAGGATGATACATCATATTAAGAAGTGTCATGCATTTTCGAATTGCGCGACTATACATGAAATAATTTCTCCATTCTTTATAAATTTGGAATCATAATAATGTTACACCATTCTTTATTAAAGAAAAGAAAGAATATAAAGAATTTTTTGTCCGTTTGTAGTTGAACAACGAAAATTACATTAAGGTAATCTAAGTTGATTTTTGTTTTTTTTTATTTTTATTCTATTAAACAAAAAAAAAATTTGATGTATGACGAAACTGATTTTTTTTTTATTAATAATGAAAAAATAATAAGAAAATAAAATTATAGAATGTATTGTACTATTATTTATTAGTAACATTATACGTAATCACTTTAAATGATTCCGTCGTTGTTTATTTAATTCGTCACGTTGTTTCAGACGCAAAAATTTTAACGAATATTTATTTATTTATTTATTTTTATTACAAAGCTGCTTTATACACAAAGTTTTAGTTTTACCGGCTTATCCTCAGAAATTGGGGGAAGGAAATCCCGAAAATCCATGAATCAAATTAATTTCTCATTGATGACTTGCATACAGTATACAGTATGATCAGGAAAATAACTGAGCTAAAGTATAACCAATGATCACAAAAAAAAAAAAAAAATTTCTCATTTAAATCCATCTGATTTATTGTCGACTATTTGATTGGTCAATCAATTTAAATTTGAACCAATGATTAAAATTTATTTCTTTTACATTTTCCTTTGTTTTTTTTTTAAATTAAAATATTTATTTATTTTTTATTTTTTTTTAAAAAAAATTCCTGTCCATTCTAACTCACTTTGAAAAAATTTTTTTTTATATACAGTACATGCATACATACAGTTTCTTCTATTACACAAATAAAACGGACGGTAATCTCTATTGTGATCTTCTGCTTCAAGTTTCCGATTGGTGCAATACCAAATTATTACATAGTGAGGATATAAATTGAATAAAGAATTTTCGGAAATATAAAATATATTTTTGATCACAAAATGTGTGAATAAATATGGCGTGAGAGAATATGAATAAATCTTTTTCCCTTCAAAATTATCAACCAAAAAAAAAATGAAGGAACAACATATATAATCTGCGTCAATGATTAGAAATTTTTTTTGAACTTCTATGATTCTAATTCGGTGCAATAGCAATAATAACACGTTGAAATTTAATCATCGTTCATTGGATAATATCTAATCCAATAAATGTTCATGATTAAATATGTAAAAATTTATAAATTTATCGCATAATAAAATATATAATACCAATGAAAAAATAATTTCCAAATTTAATCACAGGAATCTTTTACGTTTTCAGTACATTTTCGGACATTTTCGGATAATCACTTTTCATAGGGTGTGGTATAATATTACATTAATCACGCAACAATTATGAAAAAACGAGAATTTTTCGTTAAATTTAACGGTAAATCTTTTTCTTTTATTTATGAGATAAAACGTAATTTATTATGATGAAACTTCTAGAATATTTTTATTTATATAATTTATTTAAAACTTTTTGTAAAAATTATTATATTTTTCAATATTATAAATTCTGATTCTTTTATTTATAATAATAAACAACCTAAAAAAATTAAAATGCATGCTATTATTGCGGCAACCAAAATGGATGTACTTGTTGAAGTAATCCGATCAGATTGCTGTTGTGATGAAACTGGTGAATTTGTTTGCGTCATTGTTGGAGTTAATGAAATTGATGATGATGGGATTATATTATTAAAAGGTTCAAATATTATAGACCATTGATATTCTTCATTATTAGTCATGTTAAGTAATAAAATATCACTTTCTTTTCCTTGTTCATAACCGTATCCTATTAAAAATGAATATATTAATATATCATTATATTTAAATTATTAAAAATAATTAATTTTTTTTTTGTATTTACCAAAAGACACGACCATAAAATTTCCGATCACATTTGCTTTATGATTATATCTATTTGCTGGTAATTGACCAGTTACATTCGGCATATACCATGTAAGACTGATAGTATCTAATACGTAAAGTGAATCTGTATATGTAACATCAAATCCGCCAAATATTATTACTCCTCTTCCATCCAATCCTGCTCATTTTTTTTTTTAAAAAAAAAATTAATAAACTTTAAATATATATATATATATTTTTTTCTTTTAATACTTACCAAGCACGGTAGAAAATAAATATCTATTTGAAGGTATTAATCCTGAAACTACCTGTACGTATTATCAATTAGGATGTAAAATTTTTACATATTAATCAAAATAGATTTATATATTATTTATTTATTTTTTTTTTAACTAACTTACATTTGTACTCCAAATATCATTAATTGTATCATAAAAATATACCTACATATAAATTAATATTTCAAACATTATTATAAATTGAATAAAAAAGAGATCATATCATTTTTTTTTATAAAGCTTTACCACATCAAGTCCAAGAATATTTATACCATCATTACCGCCTAAAATAATAAACTGAATAATTATTAAAGATTAAGATGAAAGATCATACAATTAAAATGAATAAAACTTACCGAAATATATGATATTTTGATTTGGTAATAAAGTAGAACCGTAATAAAATCTAGCAGAGGGAGCATTGGTAAAACTTCCTATTGTAAAAGCTAGATTGATTGTATCTAAAATAATCATATCGTTCGAAACTCCAAGTTCATCTGAAGTTCCACCAAACAAATACATTTTACCATTATAATCAATAATGGCTCCTAAACTTCTTTTATTAGTAATATTATATTCATTTATATTAGGAATATTCCATGAACTATTTTGTGTATCGTATGTATAAACCAAATTCAAATCGTTTTTAAGAGATGAAAATCCTCCATACAAAAATAATGTATAATTGTTTATGCCGCCTTTGACAGATGCAGCAGCCCAACGACTTGGAATTCCAATATTTGATAAGAAATTCCATGTTAAATTCATAGTATTAAATGATTCTGAACAATCAAGATAAAAAAATTCATTTTGTGTGATTTCTTCTATTGTTGGATCTGTTGATAAACTTTCTCCACCCAAAATATATAATTTATCATTAATAAATGTGGCAGTATGAGAAATACGTTTTTGTGGTTGAAGTAATTTAACTTGAGAATTTACTACTTCCAATAAAAATTGCAGTAATATCCACCATAAAATAAACCATGTTAATGATCTTTTTTTTGACATCATTATGCTTCTTAAATATAAAAGTAACAAAGCATTTTATTATTAACTTTTTTTTTAGAAAAAAAAGAAACAACTGTACTAATAATTTAAATAAACGAAAAAGGATATTAATACCAGCAATATTTTAATTGTGTTACTTTATGAATTATTTCGCAAACATATATGCATTATGTTCTTATTAAACGGTATCACAATGACAAATTTCATAAAGTATATAATGTAATTATTTTATATAATTATTCGTTAAAAATAAACAAATAATTTCACAAATGGGGTTTTAATTTTTCTTACATGCAGGGTCAAAATTAAGTTGGTCGTCGATCAGCGAAAATGCGCAGAAACGTTTTCTATATCGTTCTTTCTGTTGCATTATAAATAAATAAATAAATAACTGCGCTATAAAGATTAACATTACATGATAAGTGGTGAAATTCTAAATATTTATTCAAAAATTCAAATTAATTTTTTTTTTTTAAAAAAAAATCGTCGGGTGTCCCGGAAAATGCCTAGGTATACAATAACTCATGTTTTGGGACATAGCAATATTTCGGACGTTCCATTTTTCATAAGAATCGATCAATTTACATATTCAAAAAAATATATATGTAAATCATTACTTCGAAATTAAATAAACTTCTTAACATTATTTAAGATATCGAATTTATTAATGAAGTTGTCTTCGTACGTAGATTATTGATTTATCGTATTTGCATCAGAAAAAAAAAGAGAAAAAAAAAGAAGAAAGAAATACCATCATATTTATTTATAAAATATACTATATGTTCGATATTTTCGAAGACAACTCCCGATTAACTATAATAATGGTTAATGTTTATTTTATCACGTGATAGAACTCTTAATTAGTTGTGATGTCACATTGCATATCATTATATAATGAAATATAACTCCAATATAAATCTTATAGAAATATACAGTAATTTAAATCTTTATCGGAACCTCATCCCTTTGGACCCTGCAATTCTCAACTGCGGCTAACATATACTTATCTTTGCTATTACGAATTTTATAATACATACGCGTTAACCATTTACGATCAATCTAGTTATAAATTCCACCATACTTTATACCGATCGACATTATATGGGTAACTGCACTAACCCTAATCTTAATATCATGGATAACAGACAATATTATTATTAATGAACGGGGATTATATAACTTATATCGGATTTTAACCGATATTTTGATACCCGTTCCGTAATAAATATTTATATAATTAAGTGTCATAATGTGGCTTTTTTTGGATTTTGCACCTCGAAATTTAAATTCGCGCGGAAATCACTGAATTGATAGATTGTAATTTGTTGCTATACATATTATACATATTTGGTTTTTGTGATCAGTCAATAAACGTGAAATCCGAGTGAATCATATAATATATCGATCGAGTTTCTATTAGTTGGATGTGTATAATGTTACCTTAAAAAAGATAATTTGTCATTATATTATTTTTTTTCTCCTTTTCATGGTAATGATCGACATCTAATTTTTTGAAGCGTTTCAGGTTTTTGGAACCTTTCTAAATGTATTCTTCTCGATTCACAAAATAAAAATCCTAATTCATAAAATGACATAGTAAGATTTTCAACATACATGCGAAATATTTACTAAAGTAGAATCCTTACTATTGTTCGTTCATCCCTTTAATAAGACTATTAAATTTCACATTTCGAGAAACAATATTCATGGACTACTATTGTTTTAGATCGGTGTAACGTCACGTGATAATACGCGAAATTGAGATATTAAATTGTGATTAATGGACCATGAACGAAATGGTTCTTGCTTGTATAGAAATAAAAAATAAAACTAAAACATGAACGAAATGGAAGAAGAAATTACCTATCTGCAAAGTCAACTCTTGATAATAAAAGAACCTTTAATATGAACATTGTAAAGGAGGGAACAGATCTAGCTTAATATTAAACTGTAGACATCTAAATCTCAAATTATCAATAGAAAAAATTTTATATATCTAGATATAAAGATATCTTTCGGTTCAATAATTCCAATAGTTCAATTTGATTTTTTTTTTCAGTTCTGTTTCAGTAAATATAACTATCGCAGGCTGCAACTTAAAAATTGACAGAATTGATGAGACCATAGAACTAAAATCATACAGCTAAAATGATATTAATAAAGAAGATATTTTATATATGCAAAATTTTATACGAAATTTGATAATTTAATTTATTTTATCAGTCCGTATACTTATATTTTCAAAAATCTTCTAATTAAATTTAAAAGTTAAATAATGAGAGTTTAAGTAGTGTTATTTCAAATTTGAGTTAGAAAATTTTATTATATATTATATAAGGATTATGAAGCCAAATTGAAAGCTAGTTAAAAGAGTTCAAAAAGATTTAGACAAATATTTATAAAAAAATGTCGTTTTCATAGGAAATCATAATATGAATTGTATGTTATGTATATGTTAATAATAATTTGACGGATGAAATGGTTTATTAGCAAGTATGATCGAGATCTTATAATATTTTTTAATAAAATTATATTTTAAATCTTACAAATTATAAAATTTTTTATAATATTTAAAATATAACTTTGATTAAAATAACATATACCAAAAATTCACTTTAATAACTCGCTAATTTATACTAGTTTAAAAATTTAAAATAGCCAAGTTTAATTTACATATTAAAACATTTGTTCTTAAAAATTTCCTAACGTTTAATTATTCTTAAATGACTTTAGCAATAAGTAATGATTAAAAAATAATTAAAATACAGAATAATCTGTTTCATAAATGGTCGAATTTATGACTTAAAGCCAGCTAATTTTTTAGAATACACTGATTTGCTCGTTAAGAGTTTAATTCAACACAAGTTTTATATCACAATAAGAAATCAATGAATATACATTACAAATTTTATTAATTTTTGCAGGTTTACATTAGAATGTGCTTTTAAACCATGTAGTAACAACAACAATTTTAATGTAAGTTGGATCAATTTTTAGACTAAATGTTAATTTTAGCCATTTTGGTATTTTATAAGATATAATGTATTAAGGTTCATTTTTTTTAGCAAAACTTGAGATCACAATCAATGCCTTCCTCGAATTTGTTCTAAATTAAAAACAATCTTAATCTGATAAAAATGAATAGTACTTTCAATTATGACATTTTTGCGACAAGTTACATTTTTCTTTATGAGGATGTATACGTAATTTATAGAATGTATTCGTCATATGACACTTTATACAATAAATACGTTTAACTTGTTTAAAAAAAAAAAAAACTATGACATTTTTGATTTTTGATGTACCATAAAAATAACTACAAAAGATCTTTTTACAACCATTAGCATACTGATTACACCTCGACTATACGCTCATCTTCTTTTACATAACCTGCTAAAACAGATAATTCAATTAGGAAACGACTGCAACTCGAACCTCTTTAAATCATGTTATGATGGCAAAGTCCATGATAAAAACATTATTTATATAACGTCTTAAACTTTGAAATTGCATTCATTTTATAATTACTTTGGCACGTAAAAAATGTAATTTAGGACGAAAATCAAGTACTATTAAATATTCCTGATACTGGGTGGGATATCTAACACAATTTCCAATATCGACACAATTCATGATAACAATAATTCTGGTCGAGAAATATACGATTTATTAATAATATGTCGTATAATCCAAGATCATGACCATCACAAACCGGTTCATCTGCGGAAGCCTTGGTGTCCTGCCAAGATTTTTACTGTACAATGTGCTCCAAGTTATAATCAATAACAAACTAAATACCATGGACGCGCGGAACTGCTATAAAAAAAATGTAATCTTCTGTTTTCATCAGATTTTCACAATTCAAAAAGAGTTCTAGTTATAAATAAAATAACATAAGTTCATAAAAGAAATTTTTCAATAAATACATATCACAATAACATGTAGTCAATGATATTGTTAATCACCTGATAATTTGTATACCAATTCATATCAAATATAGAGACCCATCGACAATTATGATCTTTGATCTTTTAGTTGGCCTATATCATTTCGTCTATTGTATTTTGAGTATCAAGTGTTGGGAAGAATATAGATACGCTCATGCTGAATCATTTTCCCCACTAATTATTTAGATTCTTGATAACGAGATCTTCATCATCTGGAAACCTTTTTTCAGTAAATTCAAACTTTGAAAAAGTTGATGAATTTAACGACCATGTCATCACCAATTCTCTTTAATATTATTTTGACGCTCATCATTGATCAATCTATATAGAAATTAAATTAATGATTAATTAGTCGATTAGTTAATTACATTTTGTACTAACGCCGTAAATAACGGCAAACGACGATTATAGTTAATATTCTTTATTCTTGAATTTATCTAAACAATAAAATACATTTCAATGAATAAAAAAATAATATAATATAATAAGAAAATAAATAAATTCTTTTCTTTTCACGCTCAAATTTTTTTCTTTTCAAAATTTCCCTAATTTCTCCCTTTCAACTCCTAATTTCCCTTACTTATTTATAACAAGTTTACTGAGAACAGCCAAATAACAATATTGAAATTGTCCAAGAGTTTGAACCATAGTTCTACGTTGCTCTCTAAAATAATTCACAAGATATTCAATTAGATCAGTACCATCATCATTAGGGAGTGGCAACATAACCAGACAGCTGTCAATAGTACAAAATGTACCAGTTCTACCACATCCCGCGCTACAATGAATAACAGGAGGTCCAATTTCTTCATTTAATATTTCATTTTGATATTTTAATTGAAATTCATTCGTCTTTTTAATTAAATTTAATATAATTTCAGGTGAATCTGGCACTCCATGATCAGGCCACCCAACAAAATGTAATTGTGTCACTCTTCTGATTTCAATATTATCTCCTAATTGTGATACGCCACCTTGAGAAGCAGAAATAGAGTTTCCTTGCGAGTTAAACTTTTCTAAACGGAACGTACGAATCAAACTAGAAGAACTTGGTTCTAATTCTTCAGATTCCATTTCAATCTTAAGTCCCAATTCCTGAAATATCATTGGATTACCATGTAAATCAGGCCAATATTTAGAACATTTAAGTGTACCCTTTTCATGTTCTTTAGTTAACATCACAATAACATAACTACGTTGTTCCCAAACCATACACCAAAAATCTTCAAAAGTATTTTCCAATGGACCTTGAGTTGCTATATATTTACGTAATTTTTGTGGTGCTTCAATAAAACTTGCATTAATATAATCAGTATTATTTCCGCTACGTTTGCTATGTAACTTAATGCGATTACAATCAAATGGTATAATATCCGAATACCTATTAAATTTCATTGATGTTTTACTCATCGCTGTTTTGGTACTAAATGGGCTAGATAAATCATTATAATGATTGCTTCGACTTCTTTCCATTTCGGCTTGACATATTTTATAAAATTTATTTGATAATGTTTCTTGGTCCAAATTTTGTGCATCTGATAGGAAGATTGGAATATTTGGTAGATGTTCTTCTGACATTTTTATTTCGTTTTTGAAAGGAAAACCTTTCGTTCTGATGATCCTTGAAATTATTAAATTAAAAGGTGAACGGAGAATAATTTTGTTTATTTCTTATTATTTTTACGGACCTGAAAAAAAAGTAAGGTAGAAGAAAGAAAAAAAATCGGAATTACTTCTTATATATCCGAACAAGTAAAATTGATTGATTGGATGTAACAAACAATAAATGAAAGAAATCATGTGATACAAACAACAGTGTAACAAACACAAAATGCTCAATGATGATCTAGTCGGAATATCGGGGACTTTTGAAAAAGGAAATGTTTGATTGAAATTTGTCGCATAAAATTTTTTTAGTTTCTTTATATCGGTTCTTTTTTTTTAATACATCTGTATATCCCTTCCGATTAATAAAGTTGATCTTTAGAATCTAAACTATAAAAAAACTTGTATAACCGTATAAGAATATATGTTATATACCCATCACATGAAAATTTATGTGCGACCATCGAATCTGGACTAATTCGGCGGAAAATTCTTTATTTATCTTTTTTCATTACTTTTCTCCACACAAAAAAAAAAAAAAAAAAAAAAAGGAAAAAAAAAAAATTTTTTTTAGAGATGATATCAATTGCGACATTATAATAAGATTTGGTAAAATAAGAATTTATATTTGTATTTCATTTAATTCATGATAATCATTACTTAATGAATTTTTTAATAATAAAGCTCTTTGTATTGAGCACAAAGACTTTTAGATCGAATGAAATTTATCCGAAAAAATTAATTCAATTCAATTCTAATAATTGTTTCATTACGTTAAAATTCACTCAAATTTAAGAAATTAAAGATTTGAATGGTAAAATTACGGTAAAACTTTAACTTTAAAACAAATTGTTCCTTTATTCTATCAAAAATAATTTATATATTTTCAAATTTTTCTTTCTTCATTTAATATAGATCGATTCAATTCAAAATTCTTATACGTTATGGTTTCGAAAAATAATTCAAATAAATTTTCACAATGCGAGATCTTTTAATTAAGGGAAAATATTAAAAGAAAATATTATTCAAAGAGAAGGTGTATAATTTGAAGGAACAGTACATGAAAGATTGAAAGATCATGCATGTACTGTATAAGCAAGGATCTAAAAAAGGTTGGGCTGAGAAAATTAGAATAAAGAAGTTTTGAAACCGAAGTAGTACCCAAAGTCATGTGAAATTTGTAATTATAAGGCGTATTCTTAGCTATTTTTGGAACAAAATTGTTTATAATAATTTATTTTAAAATAAAATGGAGAATTTCACGTAAAGTGTAACAAAATTTTATTATAATTCTTAAATCTTTTTAAATACAAAAACAATCATTTTGAATTAACATGAATTTATATAGTTGCAATAATACAAAATCTAATTTTTTTTTTTATAATAATTCTGTAGAGAAAATCTAAATGATGGTTTAGGAATAACTATTAGCAAGTAAAATTAATAAAAAAACGTCAAGTTTATAGCTTTGTGAACCCTGGTAAAATACTAGCCTCATTCTTTAACCCAACGTGCAAGTAAAAAACATAACCATTAACGTGCTATATTAGTGGTAATCCTGTTATTTTTGAAATGAAGCTATACGCGTAAAACCTTTCAATATTGTATAGTTAATAATCTTCTATCACATCATTGGAAACTCGTTTCATTTTTTCTTTTAATTTTTTAACTAATTTTTCCAATTTAATATTTTCTTGATTCTTAGATTCGGCCCATTCTAATTTAGTTTCTAATTCTTGAACTTTTTTTCTCAAAATCAAGTTATCATCTTCCAATCTGCTTGCCTTACTTTCCAAACTCGATATATAAGCCTTTTTACGTTCTCTACATTCTCTGGCTGCAATACGATTTCTTACCAATCTTTGAACTCTTTTGTCGTCGGACAATACTTTCGTACCACGAAGTGATTTTGAAGATGATGATGTCGATGTCGATGGTGATGGTGATGGTGGTGATGAAACGACATTAGTACATTTTACGGTTGGTGATGTTGATGAAGCGACGTTAGCACACTTTACGTCTGGTGATGAAACGAAGTCAGCACGCTTTACGTCAGATGTAAGTGATGGAATTATAGTAAATTGAGGATTTTGTAATGGGACTGCTGAATAAAAAATTTGAAATTGTGAAGGTATCTGTTGTTGAAGATGAACAGATGAAGAAGGAAGTGCTTGCATCGTATGATGAATATGGTGAGATAAATCTTCTCCCATAAAAGTTCCTGTAGTATTATGAGGAGCGTGAGAAATACTTTGTTGAGAAAAATAACTTGTAGCCGTTTGTGCAGCCGTTTGTTGTAAATGGGGTTGCTGACGTAAATTCGCAGCTGACGTTTGTTGGGAATTATATGAAGGATTAAAGAATGTAATTGAACTAACAGTATTATCAGGACCCTTTTTCTGATTTGTCATTGTTTTTGAAGTTTTTAGTTGATTTTACTTCGGTTTATCCAATGATTTAATTACTTTTGAATTTTTTTTTATCCTTGATAACTATATTTATCCCTGTTTTATCTTTGACGTCGTTAAAAGAAGAGATAAAAGTAAGTTAGAGATTTGATTTGGAAAAATTATTGTGATTATTTAAGCAAAAAAAAAGGATTACTAATTAAAATTACGTCAAATCAAAATTGATGGAACTTACTAAATATATTAAATATAATCACAAATCATTACAATCATATTTTACATCATTTTATGTCATGTGTTGACTTAATTTGCGTTTTCATTTAATCATGATTTGGACGTTTTACTGTGTAATTTGCATAAATGATGTCGCGTGAAAAATCACGGAATTGAAATAGTGTGACATAATTATGTTGATAATATGTCAGGTGAGGTTCTATGTCGGATGTCAGATGTTGTATAGCATTATTGTTTTTGTCAAATATATTAATATAGTTAGGCAAAAATAGATTAGTATTTTGACGTCGATCATGTCAATTATCATATTGAACCTAAGGTAAAACCAAATTAAATAAAAAATTTTTTATTTTATATGTTAATATCACGTGAAATTTCTACTGCTTGAACAACGATAATCTATAATTAGTTTAAATGACTGTTTTAATATATAAATATATAAAAAGAAGAATATTAGTCATTATACCAAAGAAAGAATGGATACAAGAATTTTTGATCCTTAGGTTTATTGTAAGTGCGATTAATTGTTTTGATTTCCTGTGAAATAATGGATACAAATTCTCCATATTATTGTAGATTAACGAGCAAGGTGAAAAGATACGTTGATACTACTTTGATACTCCTGGAAATAATGATATTTCATACTTTTTTCCCTCCGGACAAATTTGGTCAATAACATCTTGGAAAATAAAGTACGATTTATAAATGGTTTCTCATTTATCTCATTTATTAACCATTCCAAGAATTTTAATTTACTTATCAAACCGATTAGAATATTTGATTATTATAATAGAATGATCAATAGAAGGAAAAACATTTATATCAGCCGTGGATTATGAGATATCGGGAAATCTTGTAATTTGCACAGCTGAATCGTGAAGAAAAGTTGTTACAATTCAACTGTGAAAATTTTTTAGTTTAGCTGCGTAAATTACAAGTAGGTTCATTTATGGAGGTTAGACCACTATAGTTAATGAGAGCTCTTATGAACCTTTACCTAAATTGTGAAAAATATATCATATTCATTTCATTTCACAGTTCAGAGGAGGAATAAATAAGTATTTCCATCATATAAACAATCAAACAAGTATAATATGAAATGTCATTCGGATAGACTGGATAGAACATTCATACATAGAATCAGTTAATAAAGCACAAATAGTACTAGAGCTATAAGATGAATGCCAGATTGTTAAATATTTTCATGTAAAGGATATATGCTTGATTAACATCTAGATAACCTCGTTCGGGAATGGGAAAAAGCTATATCTCGGTCATAATATATATTACAGTATTTGCAATAATTAAAATGTTATAATAACCAGTTTATTCGATTAACTTAACTGCTAATAATCGTTTATTCCAGCAGTTATTAATTTTTTTTTCACTATTACAGGAGAGATATAATAAAGAAAGCATTCCGAGTCCAGAAATAAGCTTATAACTGAATATGCTGGTTATGTAAAAAGTTTGTGACGAGCAGAGTATTCGGATGAACACGTAAAGTCTAATGTTATTCCCAAATGAGGATGCATATAACACAAAGATTGGTAGATATAGAAGATGGTATAAAAATAAGAAAGCTCCTAGCAAGCGTTGAAAGCCTTACAGAGTAGGGTACAAATGGCGCATATATGGGGATATAACATCGTATTTTATGTATAAATGTATTTCTATATTTGTAAGTGTAATAAAATACTGCGTTCAAAAAAAAAACACTGAAATTTGAAAACTTTATTATTAATTGTCTGAAGAAGTGCAACTTATTGAAATATGGAATGTCATAAACAAATGCTTATTATTGTACGATGATGTAACTGGGCGTAGTTTACTGAGTCTGTGTAATGTCCTCCAAAATCATTTCTTCTTCATATTACTATTTTTTATAAATTTTGAATATATCTACTTTTCTTCTACGTCAGTCACTAGCCGCCACTCTGTTTCAGTAACGAGTTCCTTAATGTCGAGGCTCTTATCAAATTTTTATGAAAGGAAGAAGACATAACTCTCAAACTTCATGAGAAGGGATTACTGGTTATATTTTCCTTGATTTCACTAAAGAGAAGTTCGAACGTTGTGGGTTATAAATCGAACTGGCAGCAACGCTCGCAAAGTTTGCAGCGTCGTATAAGACCTTAACAACAGCAACAGCTTAGCCGACATCCCATAATTCTCACCATCGGAATGATCGAATTTCTCATTCATCGACGATAAAGAATTGCAAAAATGTATAAAGGAAACAAAACGCAGGTGGTACAGTACATGGAAACTGTGATTGCCGACAGCAATGAGGCTGTGCGTTGTGAATACATTTTTTCTGAGAAAGAACCCACCCTTGTACCCTTGTTCCGCAATTAAATTATTGACGAAGAAAATACGTCGTGTCGATTAAAGGCACTTGAGAAATTGCATTTCTGAAAGTAAACAGCATGCCGTTCGCATAGATTTCGCCCAAAACATTGTGAATGCGAGAGTGCTTTCCAAACCAACAAGAGAAAAACGGAAGCTTTCGGTGATGACTTTGACTGCCTTAATAGTATCGTTGCAACGAGTATTATTTTTACTTCACAGTTCTGATGAAATCCTCTGTACAAGTAAAAATTCATTTTATATCAAGTTTTCCGAAAAAAAATTTGGAGAAGGACAAAGATTATGTAAAAACGTGAAACAGGCTTTGGAGTTTATTGAAGGAGTTGTCGAGAAATTCCTCTCCAAAAAACAACGTTTTAGAAATATTGTGGAACTGGGCTAAAGCCCAAAATTTATCTCCACAGTTTTGTTTTTTAGTAATAATACAGTAAGCCGAAAATTAATACACCACTGTGACCAGTCTTCTTTTTTACATATTAAATACGCATTACACTTGATCGTGATTATTACACACGTCGTGTCTATACTCAATATAAAGCACGTGATATGTATGATTCCCTTAAATGGAAATAATGACATCCAATGATAAATAATGTATG
>QKYT01000478.1:25428-37653 GCA_003550305.1 Glomus cerebriforme | reverse complement strand
GAAAGGAACATTTTCTAATGTTTTAATTTTTTTTTTTATAGTTTTTGGAATCTTTGGATCAAGTTTAGGATACAACTAGTTTCATAGGTACCTTTGAAATTTAGTTTCTCTTTTGTTTTTTTCATTAGAAAGGATTTTATTGGATATTTTTATTTTATAAGCTAGGCTCAGCTTCTATTTTTGGAAGATGGAGGATAATAAGTTTTGCGAGTAAATTTTGAAACTATATTTTTGCAAAAAACTTTTATTTATAAACTTTAACTAAATTCTTCTCTAAAGAAGTGTATTATTTAACTTTAATTTTAAATTATATTAATAATTATTAAAGAAGAAAGTTATTACATTTATTTAAAACTAATGTTGTTGATAAATATCCAAATTATTTTATTAAAAAATTTGCCCAAATTATTTTGAAAATTCAGCCGGCGTGAAAACATCACATACGATGTCGATCAGTGATAATATCCATCCCGGGTAGAGTTTGATCCAGGGTAGATATGCGAAAATCCCAGGTACTACCCTAGATCCATCCAGGGTAACTACCCGGGATTTTTGACCAATTACCCTGGATGCATCCAGGGTAGTACCTTGGATATATCCAGGGTAGTTGTTCAAAAATCCCAAAGTACCCTGGATGCATCCAGGGTAGTTGGTCAAAAATCCCGGGTACTACCCTGGATGCATCCGGGGTAACTACCCGGGGTTTTTGATCAAGACGGCGCTTCATAATTAACTATTCGATGTGACACCCTACTATTAAGATGGTAATTATTATGGTAAATTAAACTATTTAAGGATAATCTTGATTCTTTCAGAAAATTTGTGAACCCAAAAGTTAGACTTTTTTTATTGGTTGTAAGAATATATGAATATATCTATCATTTCGTAAAATACTGATTTTTTTTAAAATTTGATTTCTAGTTAATTATTGGATGTCAACCTTTACAATAAATAAATAAAATAAATAAATAANTTTTATTCTTAAAATCATATTTTCCAGTTTCATATAAAAAATACTACAGAAACTATGGAGTTTTAAATAATAATCAGTGTCTGAAAAAGTTTTGAATAAAAAAAATACTAATTAAAGACTGATAATTTTATTTTTTAATTTTTTTTCTCGTCTTTAGATTCATTATTTTAATCTAAAAAAAATAGATCATAAAATTAAAATAATTATGTAAGCATAAACAAAGTTTAATATATTAGTAAAAAAAATTTACCATTTTCNTTAATTTTCAATTGAGAAATATCAATTTGTAGATTTTCTATGAAGTAAAAATAAAATTTATTGGATGTTTTTTCAATATTTCTCAAAAAAAAAGAAAAATTTATTTACCTGAATATTCAGTGCTTATAATATTATCATATTGTTTATAATANTCATCTGAATTTTTTGGTTCAGGAAGATTGTTAAAATTAAGTAATCTGCTTGTATAAATAGCTTTGGAGTGTGTTTCGTATGATAAACAAGTAGAAGGAACACGGTTTGTAATTTATTATTGATTTCTTCTGCTTCCCTAATTTGCATTTCTAATTCTGTTTCATATTTTCTTAACCATTGATTTGTAATAATATTCCTCACTTCAACTGCTGTTGGACGATTTAACTGATTTGCATCTAAGCACCTTTTAATTAAATGCACGATCAATTGAGGTACTTTAATATTAAACCTTGGTCTAAGTCCTTGGCAAATTTTTAATACTAAATTATGATCATGACTTACATCATGATAAGGAGGTAAACCAGAAATTANTTCATACATAATNATACCNAAACTATAAATATCAGCAGCTTTGGTATAATTTTGTCCTCTTAAAATTTCAGGAGCAATATAAGGTAAAACGCCATANNNACTNTNTTTNGTATTTTCTGTTGCAATATAATCTGCAGGTTTACATAATCCCATATCAGTTATATATGATGTTCCATACGACAGTCCATGAAGTATATTGCCAATATGTAAATCTCGATGAATTAACTCATTTGCATGAATTATATTAAGCCCATTTNCAATATNATNTAAATAGAANATTTTANCCNNCCAACTTAATTTAACATTTGTATCTAAATAATTTCGTAAACTTCCATTCTTTGCATATTCTAAAACCATCATATAATTTTTTGTATCTGGATCTTGAGTTATTCCATAAAGTCTAATAATATAATGACTATCATTAATTTTATGATGAGAAGTAATCTAAATTGTACATTTTATAAAAAATAAATTAGTAAAAATTATACTAAAAAATTCATTAAATCGTAAATTAATTTATACCTCATTGATAAATTCTAATCTAACATTTTTTGAATTATTTAAACTTTTTAGAGCTACATCCTTATTTTTATTTTTTCGTTTCCAATTTTGATTTTTATTATCCCAATATTCTATATTTCCATCAATCCAATTTGCTCTATACACTTTGCCAAACCCGCCTTTTGCAATATATTTAATATCATAAAATCTATCATAAGGTATCCACTCTAATACTTTAAACCAAATAGTTGCTGATAGCTGAGTATGTTGAATAAATTTGTCAATATCATCATTACCACTACTCCAATTTTTGAAATTTTGTTGAAATCGTTTTGCGTTACATGTGTTACACCAATAATATTCAATTTTAGGTTGTTTGCATTCTTCACATGTCCAATACACCATAATTCAATAGTTTATTTTAAAAATAATATAAATAAATAAACTCTATTGTATGAAATAATTAAAAAAATAGAAAATATATCAGAAGAACAGGAAGAATATTTAAAAGAAAAAAATATTGCTAAAAAAGAAATGCCAAATTCTGTGTAACAAATATCATGCTACAATTTTTAAAATTTAGACTAGCTAAATTTTGCTTGGCCCAATTTGTCACATGATTGTGACAAAATATTTTAATTGGATTTAATTAAATTTTTGTCATTTATCATAATAGATTCAAAAAATAAAATCTTAAATTAACGATGGTCTCCAATTAGATTTGCAATTCAAAGCAAATACTTTCATATCAAAGTATTCGATCAAATAATGAGAACTTTTCAATATTTATTTATATTATTCTTTCGTTTTTGGTAACTATTCTTTTGACATAATGGTCGTACAGTAACCTTGAAAGTTCAAATTACGCATTAGATTATGATTAATATTCATTTACAATCCTTTTTTTCTAAATGGATTCTTTTTTGAGATCGAAATTTTTGTACAGAATTTCAGAAAAATTTTTATTCAATTGATTTTTTTACAATTTCAGAAAAATCCTTGCTTAATTATTCTTATTAACATAATATTTTTAAATGAGTGGTGCTCAAGTTTGGAAACATATGCTAAATGGGTATTGCTCAGAAACCTGAACTTCCTTTAGATCCTGTAAATTATTCAATAGATAATTTAATATTTTAAAGCAATTAATTTTAAATAATAAAATTTATTCTTAAAATAATAATTTTCCAAAAATACTACATAAGTTAATTGAATACTAATTAAAAAGACTCATAATTTTATTTTCTAAATTTTTCCTCGCCTTTAGATTCATCATTTTGATCTAAAAAATAAAATAGATTATAAAATTAAAATTAATTATGAAAGCATAGACAAAGTTTAATACATTAGTAAAAAAAAGTTACCATTTTCGTTAATTTTCAATTGAGAAAGGTCAATTTGTAGATTTTCTATCAAATAAAATAAAATTTAATAGATTTTTTTTTTTTAATATTTTTCAAACAAAATAAAAATTTATTTACCCGAATATTCAGTACTTATAATATTATCATATTGTTTGTAATAATCATCTGAATTTTTTGGTTCAGGAAGATTATTAAAATTAAGTAATCTACTAGTATAAATAGCTTCTGAATGTGTTTCATATGATAAGCTAGTTAAAGTCACGTTACTAGTTTGTAATTTGTTATTGATTGTATCTGCTTCTTTAATTTGTTTAAATAATTCTGTTTCCCATTCATAAATATCTCCAAGCCATTGAAATAAAATATTCTTCACTTCACTTGCTGTTGGACGATTTAATTGATTTGCATCTAAGCATCTTTTAATTAAATGCACAATCAATTGAGGTACTTTAATGTCAAACCTTGGTCTAAGTCCTTGGCAAATTTTTAATGCTAAATTATGATCATGGCTTACATCATGATAAGGAGGTAAACCAGAAATTACTTCATACATAATNATACCAAAACTATAAATATCAGCAGCTTTGGTATAATTTTGTCCTCTTAAAATTTCAGGAGCCATATAAGGTAAAACGCCATATGTACTATTTTTTGTATTTTCTGTTGCAATATAATCTGTAGGTTTACATAATCCCATATCAGTTATACAAGCATTAATTCTATGAAGTATATTGCCAATATGTAAATCTCGATGAATTAGCTCATTTGCATGAATTTGTTTAAGTCCCTTTGCAATATTCCATAAATTGCCAATTTTATNANACCAACTTAAATTAACATTTGTATCTAAATAATTTCGTAAACTNCCATTNNNTGCATAATCTAAAACCANCATATAATTTTTNGTATNTGGATCTTGAGTTATTCCATAAAGTCTAATAATAGATTCATCATAAAATAAACCATCCCCATATAAAAGTTTATGATGAGAAGTAATCTAAATTGTACATTTTATAAAAAAATAAATTAGTAAAAATCATACTTCAAAAATTCATTAAATGGTAAATTAATATATACCTCGCTGATGAATTCTAATGTAATATTTTTTGAATTATTTAAACTTTTTAGAGCTACTTCCTTATCAGGTCCATATCGTTCCCAATTTTGATTTTTATTATCCCAATTAACTATGTATCCATCAATCCATTTTGCTTTATACACTTTGCCAAATCCGCCTTTTGCAATATATTCAATATTATAAAATCTATCATAAGGTATCCACTCTAATACTTTAAACCAATCAGTTGCTGATAACTGAGTATGTTGAATAAATTTGTCAATATCATCATTACCACTATTCCAATTTTTGAAATTTTGTTGAAATCGTTTTGCGTTACATGCATTACACCATTCATATTTACTTATATGTTTACATTCTTCACATGTTTTAGACATTTTTGAACCCAAAGTTTGATAATTTATTTTAAAATAATATAAATAAACTTTATCTCAATTAAAAAATAAATCAGAAGGACAGAAAGAATATTAAAAAGAGGAAAAATGTGAGAAATTTTTTTTATGCAAATTCTGTGTAACAAATATTATGTTACCTGTTACGATTTTAAATTTTTACTATGCCGAAATATTAAAGATCGACATAATAACTACGAAAATTAGACTAGTTAAATTTTGCTTAGCCCAATTTATTACTTTGATGCGACAAAATATTTTGATTACATAATTTGATTCTATTAAAATTTTTTTTCTTCTTTCACACGTTCTTACTTGAATTTTTTACAAATAAATTGAATTAAAATCAGCAATTATGTTTACAATTAAAAGCAAATACTCAAAATATACAAATTTGAAAGCTTGAATAATGAGAACTTGAAAAAAAATATTTATTTATATTATTCTTCCGTTTTTGTTAACTATTCTTTTGGCATAATGGTCGTACAGTAGTAACTTTGAAAGTTTAAGTTACACATTATGTCATCATTATAATTAATTTACAATCCTTAAAACAATTTTGGATGGATTCTTTTTTAAGACCAAAAGTTTTTGTACAGAATTCCAAAAATTTTTTAATTCAATTGATTTTTATTGCATTACAGAAAAAATTTAATTTATTCTTATCCAACATGATAATTTTTAGACGAGTGATGTCAAGTTCGGAAACATGTGCTTTAAATGTGGTATTGCTCAGACAAAAGGAATTTTAATAATTACACCNTNCAACAATGTATTCCTTTCATTAAATTCTTNAATTTAATTCCTAAAGAATATTTAATGTAGTATGTCCTTATAAGAAAATTATATCTAAAGAATTACGTGAAAATTTTTTTAAATAATATTTTATGGATCATGACGATAAGCCAATTAATAGACCAGGATAAAGATATCTAAAGAAATTAGTTCAAAAATTGTTGATTTTAAAATCGTTACATCCAACCTACCAACAAGAAACATTGTTCCGCAATCGTTAATTATATAGTTGAGAACGAATTAAATGTAAAATTCTTTCTATTACTGGATCAAACATCACTTTAACATTTTCAGATGTTAATTCAATAATCCAATCTTGATCTTTCAATTGTTCACGTTCTGAAACTTTAACATATTGTTTAATAGTGGGACATAATTCTAAAAAAAAAAAAAAAAAAATTGAGAAATTAATATTATATGTTAAGAATTTTTAATTAAACTTAAAAAGGTAAATTATTTATTTATTACCATAAAAATCCAAATCAAATGGATTAAAATCTTTTTGTTGTCCAGTGACTTAGAATTTGACACATTCACAAAATTTACAAAATTTTTTTATCATATAGTTTGCATTGTAATTTTAGTGAAGATAATAAACTTTAGTTTATTGTAGGTTGTGAATGAATTTATGGTCTGAAATTTTGAAAGTTTTAAACTATGTTATTTCATTATAAAGACTTGTAGTATTCATATCTTTTATGTTCTTGCTTTTTAAGTCAATATTCTTCTGGCCTGTAAACCCTTGGTACTCGTTCCATGGTGTTGTCATAAAAATTTTTGTATAGAAACCTCAAGATTTTGACTTTTAAGTAAGCATTATGTAATTACCGTGTAATTACTTGATGATTTTGACATTTAAAATCAATATTTTTCTGATCTGTAGACCCATGGCGCTCGTGCTAGGTTTTATAATTGATATTTTATATATTAAATAATACACAAATTGCATATTAAATTTCTATGATTCATGTATAAAGAATGTAGTTATATACATTTATAACGTTTTAAAAGTTTAGTAGTTTTATTGAATTAAATAGCGTTTTCATTTATAATTAAAGATTAAATTTAATATTATGAAATTTTATGTATTATTTGTTTATACATAAAAGAGTAGTAATCAATTATCAGAAAAATTTTATTAAGATGTATTTAGGTAATTTAATGATATTCTGTATCTAAAATTTCTACACTACACGGCATGTAATAAGATAAGCAACTTTTTGTTTAATGGCTTCTTTATCACCTTCTTGTATATTATTATTATAATCTGCATCTTTGTTTGGACAGTGAACACATTGCGAATAATAATATGCGAATCAAATTCCGAATACCTCATCTGATTGATTTAAATTTGGATGTCACCAGATCATCATATATTTTACTGCGGATGTTTTAAAAAGAAAATTATTTTGTTATTACAAGAAAATGTTTTTTATCCAAAAAAAAACAAGGAAAAATTTCTATATCTAAAAATAGCCAGTATAGTTGTATGGTGTGTATATTGAATTATTTCTAAATTCAATTTTACTTTTTATACTATAAAAAAAGTATACATTATTTGAAAGCTACAATTTGACGCGCAAAATTTACTTTTTTTTTGGAAGAGATTAATCGCTGATTTAATAAAAAATTTTAAAAATGTAAAGTTAATTATAAGTTAATTGATAATAAGCGAATGAAATTAATGAATGCAAGTCATACAGCAAAGTTTACTTTAATCTATTTGCGTCTCAAAGAAAAATAAAAAACATAAATAGTCAAATTGATTATACTAATACATTATCTATTATCAAAAGAATTGAAATAACGATACTCCTTTTTAGAAAATAATTAATTTTACGTCCTTTAAAATAAATTTTTAAAAATGTCGGAAAAAAAAAGATTCTTAGCAATAAAACACTTCCTAATGTGAAATTTATTTATTTTAAAAGGATGTGTTACAATTTCTTTATTGGCTCAAAAAAAACAAGTATATGGAGGAATCGAAATAGGATCAACCTTGTAATACTAAAAATTTAAATAATGTTATACAATATACAAAATATTTTTTTCGATGATGATTTAAATGATAAGCCAGCCTCAGGTTTATAGTTAAGAAACAATTTTTTTTTATATGAAACATATGATCTTTCAGATTCAATTTACAAAACTTATTAGTTAATTTAAAAATATAAAAAAATATTCAAATAAAATAAATATATATATATAGAATATATGTCTTATACTAAAATATAATAAAAGATAATGATATAAACTGAATCAATATTGAATAGTTTAATCAATCTCATTTATTAAAGGAGAACATCTAAGTAAAATGAAAGATAATTTATCAAAATCGTCTTGATAGTCATCAAGACAATCTACTTGAAGAAATTTAAGATTAGGTAACCATAAATCTTCCCCATAATTATTTCTCCTTTCATCAATTCCATCCATTTCTTCATAGTAAATACATTTAATAAACCTTAAATCTTGTAAATTTTGAAAATCTTCTAATTGAAATAAAAAATAACTAATATGATCAACAGTTACAGAATTAAAAATCAAAGTTTTTAATGAATCATGTTGAGTTTCCTTTAAAGATTTTAAAATTTCACTCATACCTACTTGATAAGTACCAAATAATTCAAAATAAATTAAATTATGTTGAGATCTAATTAGAGAAGTTAATTGCTTTGCTTCTTCTAATGCCACATCATTCTCTCTTCTTATTGCAAACCCACAACCAGAAAAAAAATGAAAATTAACTCTTACGCTCATTTTTTGAATATTATGACAAGTTCGTGAAAGTAAGGAAAATATTTCATTTTTCCTTTCATCTGTAGTAAGTACAAGTTCCGTTAAATTGACAAAACATTGCTTAGTTTCAGGAAAATTTAATTCATTAAATTCATTCATAAGTATTTTATGATATTTGAGAAATGAACAAGGATTATTGTTATTAATCTTATGAAGGATAAATTTTGTATCAAATGAGAGTAATTCTAATTCTGATGAATAAGCAAAAAAGTATCTAAAGATGCTACTGAAAATTAAAGGTGTATACTTATCAAGAATATCAATACTATTTAAATTGAATTTTGAATTTAAAAAATTTAAGAGCTGTATTTTGTTATCAAATTTATCCCAATGAATCCAATCTTTAATTGCAACATATAATTCGTGTAAACTCAATACATTTAAAAATTTCAAATAATTAAATAATGTATTTCTACTTTTTGTATCAATAATTCCTTCTTTAATCAATTCATCATAATATTTAATTGAAAAATAAGTCATTAATAAATTGGCTGCTTGAGATTGTCGTTTCTCTTTTGAACAATTACAATCATTGGTTAATTCAAGATCAAGATTTGTAGATTGTGAAGAGACTGATAAGTTTGTTTTATTACAAGTGTATAAAAAGTGAAATGATTGTTTCCATAATAAATACACCGCTTCTCTACACCAATCTCGAGAAACAAATAAACAAGAATGAAGAAATTTTTTATCATCTTTTAAATAAAGAACGAGTGAACGAACAACTTCTGGTGGTAATGTTTTAGTCATAATAATAATATTTTGTTGAAAATTGTGAAAATGAGAAAATTTAAACTAATGTACAATCGAAAATTATACTCCCATAATGACGTATATTCACATGAATTTACCAATTAAGGAACATAAGTGTGGGACGATTACTGCAATGATTGCCATAGAAATGATTCTCCGTAGATTTTGTATCAGCGATAGTAAAAATTAAAAATAACTAAGGTGGAGTGACATTGTTCAACTGGATTGTGATCAAAATCAGGCCGCAGGTGCAGTAAATTTCTGTGTAACATCTAAAATTGTCACGAAATGGTCAGATGCATTAAGCGTGACGCACATGTTGACTTTTCACTACTTAAAAAATTCTGTTCCCATGTTCCCAAATAGGACACTCCAAGCTAATTCTTAAATTAACATAGATTAACATCAAAATTCTGTATAAAAAAATATCATTTTGGAACAAAATTTCTGGCCAAAATTAAATAATTCCAACGTAATTTAAACCTTTGATGATGAAATATATCACGTCATTTGTGCTAACATGATTAATTATTTCATATTTTTTATGATTAATTTTTATTTGAAGGATTATTCAACTAAAATTATAAATCTGTAGATGACATCATAACGCGTTGGAGTAAGTTGATGATTATATTTCATATGGACGTGATGCATATGTGGTGCTTAAATTGGAAAATTTTGAAAGAGCTAATAGAAGTTAGTTTAATTAGTATTTATTCATAAAATTATTATTCCTATCAATTAATGAATATTTTTCAAATACATTATAGTATTAGGAAACAAATACGTAAATTATGTCAAGTGATAGTTTTATTTCTTTAGTAAAATGATTTTATTTAAAATTTTAACTTCTTTACCATGTCAGTTTTAAACTTTTAATTACATAAATATGAAGATTTTCTGATAAATAAACAATATATTCATACATTGGCAGTTTTGCGGAAATAAAAAATATTATCACAAAAGAAAATCTGAAATTAATCAAGAAAGCTAAAAAATTTTATATCAAGAAAAAGCTCAAATCTAAGTTGGAATCTGCTAAAGAAAAAGTCAAAAAAAGCCAAAGTATTAAAAATGATCAAACTTGAAACTATAGATAATCAAATTTAAAAAGAAGAAGGAAGAAGTCGGGAATAAATTCCACCAGAAAAACATGGCAATCCGTCAATTAACAAGACTTGCTTATTGTATGATTTTCTAAAATCCAAATACCATTATTCAAAATTTCCAAAATGATTTCAAATCTCTCTCCAATTAAAAGGTTAGATTAAAATACATATCATTGCTTATCTGACAACGGAAGCACTATTTCTATTACTAAATTGCTGGATAGCTTTAAGATGTTTTTCAGGTTTGTATACGCTCAGTTTTATAAGTTAAAATTCAAAATTCAAAAAAATTTTTTACAAGCAGAAATAATCTAAATCTAAATCGTTTTCATAGATTTCTCCAAAATATTCCTATCGCTTTACTTATTTTAATTATAAGACTATAAAAGGTAAAAAAAAAAAATAGGTACTCATTAAACTGAAAATGAAAGTATTGTATAAAGAATTTTGGCCTTGAAGGTCTTCTGTCATATTCAGTAATGTGTCTAAGATCGAATAACTGTCTTTATTTATACCAATTAAGTCTCTTGGTTTTAAAGTAGCTGGATCGACCAGACTGATTAAGGGCATGAATATTGTCTGTTGTGTTGAGGTCTTAATTACAGCACATTTTCCTTTTTGAACTGCATCAAGGTCAACATTAGCTCCATCTTCCTTACATTACCCACAAGGTAATTGCTTGTTGACCTTTATTTTTTCCTTATTATCCTTTATTTTTTCTTTCATATTATTTTGTTCATGTGTCAAATGCATGTGTTCTGATTCCATCACTTTAATATCATGAATCAAAACCATCCGGAAAATATTCCTGAGGACATTAGTTGATCAGGAGTTTATACCCATACTTTGCAAAAAAAAGTAAAAATTAACACCTTTTCCTTAAAAAAACTTCTTTATTCTCCTTTTCATTTCTTTATATTCCCCCATCCTTTCCCCATTACCTTCATTTTTTTCTTCCATTCTTTCACTTATTATCAGCTTTTGGCAATGAAATTTGTATTTGTAAAGGTTATTTTACACCTCAGCAGAAGCTTGTCTTGTTGAAAATTTGTTTTCAATATCCAGGTGAAAATATATAAGTATAATCAAAGTTTTTTTTTAAAAAAAATAAATAATATAAATCTTGAAAATAAAGAAAAATAAAGGTATCTTTTAGTATAAAATACGGCTCATTATTTATAAAATATTTGTCAGTTAAGAAATTTCTAGACTTTTTACCTAGGTATCTCCTAATAAGTATGTGTCAGAATGTGTATATGCATATAAACTAACTTATTGGGGCATTGAATACATTATCAGTTATGACTAATAATATGCGAATCAGAATTCCCAATTCATCATATACATTATTTTATTGCGCATGTTTAATTTAATTTTGTATTACAAGAAAAGTCAGTAACCTTTCTTAGATTGGTCATATGCAATAATAAAATAAAACATCAATTAATTATTATTGTAAATAATTTAAAATTAATGACGCGTAAAGCATAAATTATGACACTAAAAAAATTTTTTTTTTATGTTTATCAAACTTTCTCATAACTAATTACTAATAATACTTTTTAGTAATTATGAAAAAATCAAACATAGCATGACAAAAATCAGATTAAATATTATGATTATTTATAATGAATGTCACTTAATTCATCAACATATATTATGCAAATACAGTAAATGC
>QKYT01000478.1:10835-22913 GCA_003550305.1 Glomus cerebriforme | reverse complement strand
CTATAAATCAAGAAAAATTTCTGATGGTTCACAATTAACTCATATGAGGTTAATCAAAGAAAGAAAATGTAATGATATTACTTCAGTTTCAAAAAGAAAAGTCAGACCAAGAATTTTATCATCAATTAACATTAATAACACTAATAATGTTGAAAGAAATGTTACACCAAAAGAAGAATCCAGTATCGTTAATCGGTCTACTGCCGCTCAAAGGAAATCATTGAAATGAAAGCAGTAAATTGTGTTTAGTCTGAAAAAACCACATTAAAGATATTGCTATCCAGTAATTATCAAAAAAATATTAGAAAACAATTAAGTTTAATCAAATCTATAGAATAAGAACTTTTGTGATTTTAATTATGATTTAAAATTTAAATATTTCTTTATATAGTAAGATACATAATTAAGGCATAAGGTTTTGATAAGGAAAAATCACAAAATTAAGCTTTTCCACATTTTACAATAGTAAAGATACGAAACATAATTGCAATTATTTTTTGTTATACTGTATATTTTTACATAATAATTCTCAACATATTCTTTGTGAATTTTGCGATTAAATATGAAAATACAACACAAACTTTTTTTTTACAATTTAATAAAATAATAAACATCGATTTTGTTTTCCTTTGAACTTCTTTTAAATTCACTCTTTAACTTCTTTATACTTTAGAACATATTATTTTCATATATTACAAAGTTTTATAAACTATTTTTAGAATACGTCACATCATAAAATTATCGAATCTCTTAACAACTATCAATTAAAATTCTTTAATTTTATTTTAATTGACAGATTAAAATTAAAATAATTGAGAATTTAATTTACAACTTTTTGATGTTGAATTAAGGCGACCAGAATGATGATTAAACATCACCTCCAAATTGAGGACAATAATTGTCTCAAGATTTCATAATTAAAATTTTCTAATGAACATACTCCAACAAAAGCCCATGTACAGTTTTCTCTATAATCCAAAAATACCTTTATTTTCTAATGATATTATTTAGCTCTAACACTTTTAACACTTTAATGAATTACAATCATTTAGTGCACATAAAACTATTCCATTATCTTCAATGATTTATCCCAAACATATTCCCGTTGAGGTTGCATATCAATATTTAGTTTCATATTTGGTGTCATATGATATGCAAGTATTAATTATTTCTTTAAAAGGATATACTTTTAAAAGAAAATCTTCTGAAGATATATCCGCTTAATCTTCTTTCCATCGTTGCATTGTAATTACAATTTTGTTCCATTTTTTAATACCTTGTTGAATGGGATTTAGTAAATTTTCAAATAATAATTTCATCCGACATAAAATCATCTCTTTTATCATTATTTCTAAAATAGATGCAAGAAATTTAGTTGATTTAAAAAGGTATCAGGTTTATGACAAATTTATAGAAAACAAAAAACCATAATTATCAAGGGATTTTTTTCTCAATAATTTCAAGAACATTTTTAACAATAAAATCATGACTTTCTCCAACCAAAGTTTCTTGAATATATTTAGTAAGATTTTATTTTATATTATAGAAATCATTCTTAGTCTAATACATTTGTCATTCACTTCAGGTGTTTTGAATGATTCAGCTAAAAAAGTTGCAGTTAGAAATAAGTGTGAATTTAACCAACTATATTTTTTATTTTGATTTTTTTTTTTGCATGTAATTTGGTTGAAAATTGTTAGATATATTAAAAAATGGGATAACAGTTATTCTACATATGCAAAAAAAAAATGTCATGTTGTCATTAAACTTTCTGTGCTTACGGCGGGCATATGTCAATTCTTGTGAACTTCTAAAGAATTTAGTTCAAAAAATATTGATTCCAAAATCATTACATCCAACATACTGAATTTATCTCAAAATGGATTGCTAAATCAGAAGGTATTAGTAATGTACAGTATATGAATTTTAATTAATTCTTGGTGGATCTAATAACAGGGTTTTAGTAGTACAGCCATACTAACAAAATTAAAGTTCAAATACAATATTCGGACACTGTATGGAAAGAATAATTTATATTAAACTAGGCGTAACCTGTTGCGCTACGCAGGAATAGGATTTGCCCTATCAAGTTAATAAGAGAATAACAATAGTATGTTTATATTTTATATTATTTGATGTAATAAATTTATATAATTTATGTGTTTATGCCAATAATAGTGAATTGTGAGTAGATGTTATATGTGAAATGTTATGTATATGAAATGTTATTTTCAAACATGAATTTTATTTATAGAATGAAATATTTCATAATATACAATGTTTTTTGTGTTGCAATTCTCACTATCATCTATGAGGACCTTAATATGTTGATACGAAGTTACTCTTAAGAAGGCAATATATGTACAAAAACAGGTTCAGGTATTACTTGTTAGGATTAGAACAATGCCAGTTACCAGGAAAGCAAAAAAAATTTCAAAAAAAATTTTATAATTATCTACTACTAATTAATATGTCTATCAAAAACTAAAAATATTATAAGTATAGATCAGGCACAGATGCGTCACATGCCGCACAATTTAAAGACTATTTATATAAACGCTAGGTTCAACATGAATTTTTTTATTATATATATATAGATTATTAATTCATGAGTCAAAATCAACTTTAATTATTACATCCCATGATTTTATAACATGACTACACGTGACTAAATTAATCTGGCTTAATATACTTACTCATGAATTTTAAATCTGTATGAGCTTTTATTATAAACTTATAAACACACCATGCATATCAAATTATTCCATAATTTTAACCTACACCACTTTCTATTTTTTCATTCTCAAAATGTACGTGATGAAATTCTCTTTTATTATACTATTTAATTATCGTCTTTCTATAATATTATCAATTAGTTTCAACATATCTCCTAATCATTCTCTTCACTAAATATACCCTACTAAGTTCCTTTCTTCATTCTATTTCTAAAACATTTTAGTATTTATAAATTTGTTTCCATCTTTTAACCTATTTACTTTGTAATTATTTGTTTTTACACATAATATTTTACATGACTTATACCTTTATACTCTCTTTATATATTTCTCCTTCCATAACACCCTCCAGCAATACTTTTCCACCTTTGATTCTATGTTTATTTTTGTGTATATGATTCATATTCTCAAATTATTATCTTCAAATATTATTATATNATTTTTCTTTTCTCCTTTATCTTATATATATTTTCTAATAAANAATTACTCNACTCAGTTTATTTTAATTGACTGATCCTTATACTGGTTGTAATATCCACTTCTTAATCATATATTTACTCCATATAGATCTTTATCAAATAAAATGTTGTTTGGAATGCTTATCGCTAATCCAACCTTTATTAAAATTTTCCAACTTCTCTGTTGTGTCGCCTTTTTAATCATTATCTTTCCAATTGAATATTCACTTTTATCTTCTTATTACTTCTTTTCGCCTGTATATCTTCATTTGATTCCTTTTTTCCTAATATCTTGAGTTTTCATTTCACATTCACAAACTAATATTTCGTAAGTTAATATTCCTTTTGGTGCTGTATCTCCATTTCTACAATGTTTCTTTTGTTGCATATTTCATTACTATTGACATCCATTTTCTATAATTAATTCGTTAATNGNAGCTTCAAGNTCTTTCNGATNGTATTGTCTCNTTTTTCATTTNNCTTACTTAAATTCAGTTGGTGTTATATTCAGTATACAAAAAAAAGAGGAAATACTAATCTAAAACCAAACCAGTCAGTAGGAGAGACTCGACTAACACTGTCCGGTTTTTCCTTGCCTGTATGAGGAATATATTCAATACAGTATAAGGAAGATAAAGGGAAGTTTAAAGGGGAAATTTAAAAGAAAAGTTTAAAAGAAAAGTTTAAGGGTGAAGTTTAAGGGTGAAGTTTAAGGGAAAGTTTAAGGGAGAAGTTTAAGGGAGAGTTTAAAGAAATTTAAGTAAAGTTCTAATTTTTGAAAAAAATGTCAAATAGCAATTTTTGGCATTATTTTTGCTTACTTTTTTTTGATTTTATTGAACTTTTATTCATTAGATGATTAATGAAAAGTTTTATATTTTTTACAATTTTGATATAAAATATTTGTATTATAGATATAAATCTATCCAACTAAAATTGATTGTATAAATAAAATAATGATACCTTGATGAATCCAGATTTTTTTTGTTACAAATTAATAAGCGAAAGCCTCAATTCCACAATTCCGTCTTCTACCCTTTACTGACAGACAATTTTTATACAAATACACAAATAGTCCGCAGTAACAATTATGGACGTAGTGAGAACGTGTTTTGTACAATATTCTTTGTAATTTGATTTGACATAAGGAATGAAAGGGTAGAACGATAATTAAATGAGAATTCCGAATCCTTTGGTTACTACACGATTAATTTTCATAAGTTTTTATTTGATTTCTAGTCGAACTTTAATTAAATCTAAAATTCGTAATTGACATTTGAATTTATTTTATTACTACTAGATGAACTTGTATAATGATTATTTGGAATAATGAGATCCACTAAGAATTAATTAAAGTTCATATACAGTATCTTGTTAATATTTATCAATCGATTTCGAGATCAATTCGAAATGTTTGGATGTAATGATTTTAGAATCAACACTTTTTGAATTAATTTTTTTAGATGTTTTTTATTCTGGACTGACATTTGTCTTATCATCTGAAGAAAGTTTAGGTTTCTAAGCAATTTTCCATTTAAGCACATGTTTACAATCTTGAGCATCACACATTTGAAAATTATTATGTAGAATAAGAATAATTAAAGATAATTGAACTAAAAATTTTTTCTAATTTCAATTCTGTTCAAAAATTTTGGTCTCAAAAAAGAATCCAATTTTTTTTTGTTTCAATCAAAAAGGATTTAAATGAATGATTATTAATTATAATGATGAACAATAAACTTTCAAGCTAATTATTGTACGACATTATGTCAAAAGAATAAAAAGAATAATTACAAAAACGGAAGAATAATATAAATAAATATTGATGTTTCTGAAAAAAAAAAGTTCTCGAATATTTTGATATGAAAGTATTTGCTTTAATTGCAAATCTAATTGGAAACATAATTAATTTAATAAATTTATTTTTTGAATCTATTAAAATAACAAATTATGTTAAAAATATTTTGCCGCGATCATGTGTCGAATTGGACTAAGCAAAATTTAGCTAATCTAATTTTCTAGTTTTTTCTCGGTCAGTAAAATTTGTTACACGGAATTTGAAATTCCGGATGCATAAAAAGAAATTTATTTTTAACATTTTTCCTTTTTAAATATTCTTTCTGTTCTTCTGATATATTTTCTATTTTTTAATTATTTTATGCAATAAAGTTTATTTATATTATTTTTTTAAAATAAACTATTGAACTATGGACGGAACATGTGGAGAATGTAAACATAAAGATAAATATTATTGGTGTAACACATGTAACGCAAAACGATTTCAACAAAATTTCAAAAATTGGACCAGTGGTAATGGTGATATTGACGAATTTATTCAACATACTCAGCTATCAGCAACTGATAATCATAAAGTATTGGAGTGGATACCTTATGATAGATTTTATAATATTGAATATATTGCAAAAGGTGGGTTTGGCAAAGTTATATGAATGTAGCTCTAAAAAATTTAAATAATTCAAAAAATGTTAGATTAGAATTTATCAATGAGGTATAAATTAATTTACCATTTAATGAATTTTTGAAATATGATTTTTACTAATTTATTTTTTATAAAATGTACAATTTAGATTAATTCTCACCATAAAATTTTAGGTTCTATTATTAGACTTTATGAAATAACTCAACGATCCAGATACAAAATTATATGATGGTTTTAGATTATGCATATAATGGAAGTTTACTGGACTTCTATTAATGTAATGTCAAAAATTGGATTAGCTATTTTTTATTTTAATCAGTATCACATATTTTTATTATAAAGTTGTACGTAATTTGAATAGTGCATATTGATTCTAAAAGTTCATCTATTGTTTGTCGTTTATTAACTAATCTTACTGCTCAAACAGTCAAACTTGCTATGTGTTGTATATATCAGATATGTAAATTTCAGGAGTATAAGAACTTTCTTGAATTTTTATGACAAAAGTTTATATGAAATCAGTTTTAAACCAACCAAGTTTACGATAATTTAAATTTATGCTTCAACAAATTTATTTATGAATAGCCTTATTTTATTTAAAAGAAGCTCAATTTTAGTGTCAACACCGAAAAATATCAAGCAATAAAGCAGTTACAATACAATAACTTTAGTTTATTTATAATATTTATTATATTTATTTTAATAATGATTTTAAATAATTAAATACAATAACAAATTTTAAAATAAATCACACTATAAATTATGTACAGTATATTCACTTTCTTTATGGTTTTAAATAAAATTCATCCTTATCTTCTTTTGAATCACTATTTCCAAATATCACTATTTCAATATTAGGACAAAATGTAGATATTCCTATTTTTTTAAAAAAAATTTTGCAAAATAAAACAAAATCCTCAATGTCAGAAAATATTAAACTAAAAGACTTTAAATCATTATATTGATTTGCTAAATAAGACATTTCAATAAAAATTATAGAAATTGTAACTAAAATAATTAATATATGGGCTTATTTGGCTCCAAATCATCATATTATCTATCTAAGACAATAATTTCATAATATTTATTTATTTTTTATGTATAACAATATCGATATTATTATAGGATAAATGAATTTATATAAGCATAACTGTTTCCTTGATTATTAAAATAAAAGTCCATTAAAACTCAAACTCCAGCTCCTTCTATTAAATTAAAAAAAAAAGATACATTCGAAATATGTGGCTTGTACAAACTATTTCTATCTTGTACCATCTTATGAAAATGGAATTTTGTGTAAATATTCTTTAAATATAAAACTTGTACAAAATTAGTTCGCCTTTAATTATTTGCAAATTATAACGCAAAAATAAATAAATAACTAGCTGTGATAAAGTTATGAGAATTATATTTTTTAGTCTTTTCTTTTGTCAATTTCTAAAAAAAACTGATTTGTCAGAGTTTGCTATAGCCTTACCAAAAATGGACTTACTAGAAGTCCACTATGCTCCTCCCTTCGCATAAACCATACTATTCCAAAACAAATCAGTTCTACTGTGCGACTGCAGCTTGTACGAATGAAAACAGGGTTTTTGGGATAGGAAGCTGGTTTATCAACTTATCCAGCCAATCAATTTTAAAGATAAAAATTAATTGCAGTTCTCCATTAGGTTATGTTCAAAGTTAACTTATTTATAACTAATATATTGTTATAATGAATATTTAGATTATTTGGTCAATTTTTTTTATAGAAACTTATCACAGTTTTTTTTATGAAATAAAGCTTATATAATGAAAAAAAATTTTAATGTATTCCCCTTCAAAAATACGAAACATTTATATATAATTCAATATTAATTAATTTTATGTAAGGAAATTTAATTGGCAATTAAAAAGTTTAACCGATTTTAGTATGAGCATATAAGCCACATTTTTAAGGGGTCAACTAAATTTCCGATTACTAATACAAATATATATATACATACACAACTTTACCTTTGAAACTTTATCTTAAAAAATGTCAAAGCTTAACAATCAAAGATGTACTTTTTTTAATAATAAAAGAATTGCAAGAAATTAGATTGCGAAATGACCTTATATCTCTTTATCCATGTCTTTTAGTTAACAAAACCTGGTGTGAGATAACAGTACCAATTTTATGGAGAAATCCTGCGGGATTATATAATCTAGTAAATTATGATACCACAAATAATCTCTTATTAAATACAATACTTTTACATTTATCAAAAGAATCAAGAGAGAATTTGAAGAATCAAGGAATTGACCTTTTTACCGAAACATATCAACAACCTTTGTTTAATTATATTTCATTCTGGAGATATTTAGATCTTAAACTCGTAGAAAATATGATTAAATCNATAGAAAATATNGATGAATCAAAAATTTCTATTATAAGAAATGAAATAATGAATTTGTTTATTAATAGAAATACGAAATTTATTGCTCTTTCTATTCCAGAACATTTTGATTATCAATTACACCATATTTCANGTGNTGAACATTGTTTTTCTGAANTTAAATCCCTTGAAAGTTANAGCAATATCAATCAAAATATTTTAGAAGGATTGTCTAGAATAANCAAATCAATTAAAGAACTGNTATTTAATGTTAGNTATTGCNATAATAATGATTATTTTGGAATCATCAAATTAATAGAAGTGCAAAAAAAAACTTAAATAACGTCTGTTTACATAACTGCCATTCAGATGAAAATGAATCATTCAAAGTTATTGATGAACAAGAAACCTATTACAAAACTTCTTTCACATCTTACAAATTTATACTTTAATAATTATTACACATCAATGGGATGATCCAAATTGAAATAATTTAAATGGAGTATCTTTACCTGTTCTAAATGTCCTAAGAGCTAATTATGTCGCATCTAATATTTTGGCAAGTTTAATTGAAAATACAAAAGGAAATTTTACTGAAATCAGTATTTTATTATAATGATGATGGTATAATTTTTATCCAAACAATTTATCAAAATTGTTCAAATCTTAAATATCTTGCACTATCTATTAACAATGATAGTCTTTCTGAATTTGAAAAATTATTAATTAATTGTCAGCATTTAAATGGATTGGTTATTACTAGAGCAAAAAATCTTTACTATGATGATTTATTTAAAATCTTAACTAGGTCATCACCAATTAGTTTATCTAAATTTAAATTTGAGTTTGTTACCAAATATCAACATAAATTGAAGTATTTAAAATTATTTNTTGATAATTGGAANAATAGGCATCCTATTTTATTACATCTTACTCTAGTGCACTACTTTACAGATCAACATATGAAGCAGAGGAAAAGAGCAGAAAATTTAATGGAAAAATTTAAATTAAAAGGAATAATTGAAAATTANGACACTCCNCTTCCATATATTTATGAAGAATTTGAATGGATTCAAAGGAAACCTAGTTTTTATAATTAAAAATAAATATTTTTATAATTGTTAATTATACAAATTATATAAAGTTAAATTTATGGTTATTTGATGATTTAAAAAGATTTAATTCTTTATTTAGGGTATTTCTATTATTTATGAGTAAATATAATTAGTTATATTTAACGCAGATGTATATTTTAAGCTGTAAATAGAGATATTAAAGGTACAGTCAAAAAAAATTTATTATTAACTATATGCATTTTTTATACGATATCTAAAAAAAAGAAACAAATTCTGTCTAACATTATCACCAATCCAACTTTAACCTTTTTTATGTACAGCTCGGGATATAGAAATTCACATCTACTTAATGTTACATGTTTTGATTTATATTCTCCATCCATCTGTTAGCAGTTGTAAAAAAAAATTAATAAATAATATTGCAATTTTAAAAAACTTACAGTATTTTAAATAGATATATTCATTATATGTTTATTTAAATATACTATCTTAATTTAAATAAAAAATTGACTTTTTTCTTTTACATGAATCATAATTTTAGCAAATTTTAACTTTTTGATTAATTAAAAACGTACGATTACACTACCTTTGGTATCAGCAAGATTATATTGAAATTTACATAAATAATATATACTTTATCTTCTCATAAATTATCAGAACAGGATAATGTGCATTAAGCTAAAATCATTAAATGGAGATAAGTCTTATTAACATTGCATTGATCCATTCTATTCACATGAGGTCATCTCAATCAAACATATTGTAAAACAACTACCTCACTTTATTGAAGAAACTATTTCAAAAATCTTGAAATCCAAAATATTAAAAGAAATAAAGGGAATAACTTATTGTAATAATATTACAAGTAATCAAGTAATTAATTTTTATGTAAAATTTGAATAATTTTAATGAGATCATTTAATTTATCTAAACACTAAAAAATTAATAGTTAAAAGCAAAGATTACATTATACTAGTTATGTTATTTCACAAGATATGAATTTTAGGATTTATGGAACTATTTATAATTATTCAAAACAAGTTATGCCAACTGAAATCTCTAAAGAATACATTTTGATTGGTATTGGTAATGCAATTCTAGATTTCTTCATATATAATGATGAATGAAGCTTGTTAAAAGTATAAACCGAAGTGAAGATCAGGTATTGTTTGCAAATTAGGTAAATTAGACAGAATTAAATCGATATATTGTAGTCCTTATTTAATTTTAATATTGAATTATGTAATTACATTGTGATCAACTTTTTTTGTTTTTGTTCATATAAGTTTACGAACCTTTGGAATACAGTCACACTGGTTATAACGCTACATACTGTATACCGAAAACTTGTTATACTGAACCAAAGTTCCCAGAACTGAATTTTCTATAATTAATTACACTGTTTATACCAAATTGCCATAATAAAATGATATATACTGTATATCAAACCAAGATATATTTATTTTTATTTTTATTTTTATGATAGCGCAGATTCGTTACAAGTCTAAAAGTAACAAAAATAGAAAACTAAAAGTGACTATTTCTAAAATTACTAATGAAAAGTAACTGAGCCCCAGTAGGAACTGTCTATGCCTAGCGAATATGATAGGTAAGACCGATCTGCCCTCTAACTATCGAAAATAAAAATAGGGTCTTTAAGTAAAGGGTGAGAAATCGCTACATTGTCCAAAGTAGATACATAATCAGAAAAAGAATTAAAATTATTATAAAATAAAAAAAGCGATCTATGATGGGACCATGATCCCAAATGTAAAAAATTTGAAGAGGCCCAAATGAGCCATAATGTAGAAGAAAAAAATGATAATGATGCACGACTATCGATCGTGCGTTGATTATTGTCAGTGGGGTGATGTATAGGATGAACAGGAGAACGAGATCGAGAAGTGCGGGGACGTTTGTCCTTTCTTTTGATGTTCAATGATTTTTTCCAGTCGATACACACATTGCAATAAACAAGCCATGTGATACGACAAAGGTCCATAAGAAAAAAATGTAAAAATTAATTAAATGCCGTTGACGTGTTTTTTTAGAGCGGAAGACGATGTAAATAAATCATCCAAACTTTTCGGGATGAGTTGATGAGATAAAAGGATAAGATCCAAATTTTCTTTTATTGTATCCGGTGAAGTAACTTTGAATAGAGGGGTGTTGGCGATGGAGTCGCGGATCGTTTATAAATTGATTTTACCCATTTCCAGTTGTTTATCAAACAAGAAAGGGCTAAAGATGATGCGTGAGTAGCAATAAGGTCAATAATTTGAGGGCTATATGCGGGGCAATTAATAATATGTTCATTGTTATCAATAGAGGAGTTGCAAGATGGGCAGGAAATTTTTGTTGTGGGATAAATATGTGGAAAATTGCATTGTAATAAATCGCATATGGGAAGTGATAAGTTTAAAGATTTGATTTTGTAGCTAATATATGAGCTCAGATCTTCCAAAGTAGTGGAAGGGAAGGGATTATAATTCAACCAAGCTTTTGTCAGGCTGAAGTCTATGGGAATTTGTCAGCATTTGGAAAATAAGAATGAATTGTGTGAGCAGTTGATGAATCTGTTAAATTGTTGACAGCTCAAAATGTCTTTAGTCCATTTGCGAGTGGGCGGTCAACCGGGCCCAAATTGAGCCAAGTGAGAGTGACATTTTGTTGGGGAAGATGTTTGAAATTTACGTGTAAGGCGACATTAAGATGAGCGCCAGCCTTAGCTAGTTCGTCTGCTAGGTTGTTGTAGGTGTCGTTCGAGTGTGCTTTAACTTTAATTAAGTTGACGTCTAATGCGTTGAATGAAATTATATATTTGATGGTGAGCTAAATTAGATAGTTGGGTATTTTCTGGATTCTTCAGGTTCCTGTAAGCGGATTTAAAATCTTGCGGAAAGTATAAATGCAACTGGAAGAATCAGTGTGTACGTTAATGTGGCTTGAGCGTGGTGTTAGTATGAAACATTACTACGCCGATTTACTGTGCCGTACTGTGCCACTCTATGA
>QKYT01000477.1:23912-57977 GCA_003550305.1 Glomus cerebriforme | reverse complement strand
GATCGGTAAATGTATTTTTTTATTTAGACTTTCTATATTTTAAGGACATTTTAACAACTTCAATTCATTGGTTTAAACACGAACTTTTATGATAATCACGTGATCCATGTTCATACACGTATTACAAATAGAAATCATCATTAAACACGTGACCCGTGTTTGTACACGTAGTGTACAAATAGAAATCGTCTTTTTTTATATACTTAAATAAATTTTTTTTTTTTTGTGTTTTAAGTAATAATGCTTAAATTTGGAAATGATAAAAGTGGTAGAAATACTTAAATTTAAAAGATATTTTAAATTTAAGATTTTACAGTAGTATTATATATTAAAGAAATATATTAATATTTTTTTTTTAAAATATTGGATTTTTAAATAAACTGGATTTAAGGTAGTATTGTTATTAAAATGAAATATGTCCATAAATAGATAAGATGGAATAGTTTAATATTAGTTTGATACATATCCAAGAATTTGGCAATATTTAAAATATTAAAACATTAAAAAAGTCATGATATTTAAATTAATAATTTTTTAACTACTAATTTTAAATTTAATAAAATATAGCTTATTAGAATTATTATATTAAGATGAATTAAATAGTAGTAAAATTGCATTTTTAGTATTAATATTATTTATAATTTTTGAATAATTTTTTGAATATGTCTATAAATAGAATATATTTGCTGAGATTTATTTAAGATATTAAAATTTTATTTCATTAGTAATTATAGAAAGCAGATTAGTACAATTCCGTACAAATAAAAAAGTATAATATGAGATTTAGGAGTTGAATATACAATTGCAAAAAGTAAAAAAAAAATATAGCATCTGTAAAATCTTTTTTAAAGTAATAATTCAATTATCCAGGAACTTTTAATCTTTTTTTCAAATAAATATGAGAAGACTTAGTTTCTTTCAGTTTCTTTATAATTGATAACAAAAGGGTTTCTTCTATGTTCAAACTTCAAAGATATGTTTGAATCATAACATTATGTTAAAAAATAAACAAAAGCTTGCCTTATGTAAATTCAACTATTAAAACATAAGGTCCGTTTCAAATTAGAAAACAAAGGATTCTCAGAATGAGTAAATTGTTTTTGTTATACTTTCCATAATAGAAAAAGATGTATATTAAAATGTTTGAATACTGGAATAAATCACTTCATAGCGTGAAAATTTCGATGTAGATCTGTGTTTCTTTTGATAATCACGTATCATAACTAATTTATCTGCTGATTTATAATTTACCCATCCATTCCTTGAAAAATTAGAAACTGGTAGAAGTTTGAGTTTCGATTTTAATTTTATTGTGATAAAAATTCCCATTATCTGTTATTAGATTGAAATTAATAGACTCAAATTTATTACCCAAAAGTAAATAATAATAAGAATTCTTTGAAACGTAAAAATTTTTACATAGAAAAGTAATAATAATATAATAATAATAATAAACCATTTTCTTATTGTCTTTTGGTTTATTTATACGATTCATGTGACTAGTGTTCATTTTTGGCGTTTCATACAAAATTAAAATAAAAAGAATTAATATAGTTTCAAAATCGACAATTGTGTCATAATTAGAGACTTTGTTACTCGTAAATAATTGAATTGTATGGTCGATTTTCGGCAAAAGTATTTTACCAATTTGACAAATAAATGGTCACCTTATATCACCTTACCTTTGAATCTTACCTGATTTGAATAATCCAAATATAATTCGATTATAAATGATGTAAACATTTTTTAAACTTTAAAGTCATCATAGTAATAATGAAAATATAAATATAAATCAACTGCGCCTATGAAATTTTTTTATAAAATGTGGGTGTTTTTTTATTCCGAAAAAAATGATCATAAAGAAATCTTGGCAAAAAAAAAAAAAATTTTTTTTTTTTTTTTACCCGAGAAAAAATCTTTGTTAATTTTGATAATTATTTTTTGCCAAGAATTTTTAAAATATCTCATGTTAATCCGGTTATCAAACTCTTTCTTTATCTATTCATTAATGGTTATTTAGTGTTTTCATTTCGGAGTTGTCGTTTCATTATATTATTTCTTGCATTGAGTCCGGATTTTTAGACTAATCATCATATACAAAACTATTTATAGATCTTCGTACAACAGAAATTGATTGAATTGATTGAATTTTATGCATTTTATGCAGTGTATTGTTAACTACAATATATACAGTATATATTTAGTATCGAGGGAGTTTTTTATTTGTATATAGACATTTAATTTACATTTTTTGCATCGGTTTCACTGGTTGAACTCATTTCCAAGATCTTTCAATTTCAACATCTTTCCCCCACCTTTCGCGTTCTTTTCCTTTAAACTTTCACTCTACCATTCTTTCGCGCGTTTTAATTAATTCCTTTTCAGTACACCACTTCTTAAAGCGTTTTTTTTTTTTACCTATTATTCGCTTCAATATTAAAGTATTATTTTCTACGGCTGGTGTGATAAATAGAAAATTTTAGACTAATATTCCTTTTTTTTTTTTTGATAAAGAAATAAAAATATTTAATTATTAAAAAAAATAATGGCAGAAGATACAACAATAACTTTAACAGCTGGAATCGTTCCTACTCCAACAGAAATAATAACGAAACGCAACGAAGAACATCCTTCAAATAATACAACAAACCCACGAAGAAATTTTGCTGAACATCTCCATCTATCACATGTTTTAGTCGCAGAAATAACACGTACCCTTTTCTCCATGATATCTTTTATATTCGTCGGTTTTTTGTGTACTTTTGCTATACAATGGTCAGATTATCGATGGAAAACTTCTGGGGATGATATGAAAGCTTTGGTAGATCTTGGGTTTAAAGTGATACCACACACAGAACAATTATTCTTAGCAGATTTATTTATGCTTACATTACTTGTTGGTTCTATAAGTATTAGTCTATTTCTTGCCGAATCTAATATAGCAAGACTTATAATAATTCGCCGTATATTTTGGATGTTGACATTTCTTTTAAGTTTTAGAATGATTACACTTAGCGTCACCACCTTACCCAGTCCAAAATCATGTAATCCTCTCGTACCCGGCAATTTTTTCAATATGCTTAAAACTGGAGTTAATTTAATAACAGGATCAATTAAAGCGTGTACAGATAATATTTTTTCAGGTCATAGCATTTTCATCACTACAAGGTAAATAAAATGTTAAATATTCGTATAGTAAAGTTATAAAATTATGAATTCTGAATATATATAATATTTTTTATTTTTTTATTTTAACATTATACATATATATATATTTTTTTAGTGTTATCCTATTACGCGTATATTGTAGATATAAATATATTGTATATTATTCGTATCTCCATGGACTTGTAGCATTGAGTCTTCTTCTTGCAACACGAATACATTATACTGTTGATGTTTTATTGGCCGTGTTCATTACATATGCTACACATTCAATATATTTTTTTATAGTTGATCTTTGCATAGAGAAACATTTTCTTAATATAAAAAAAGCAGAAGATCGATTAGGTGATGCAGAACTTTATCAAAGAATAGCATATATGCCTAATATGTTTAATACAAGTCTAGTTGGTGCAGTTCGATGGATGGATGGATTAGACATTCGATTTAGTTGTGAAGGTGAAGAAATCCGTGATATAACTAGAGAACGAGCAAGACAACGGCGTGTTAATTCTAACTCCGGTTCGATTAGTGACACGTCAGAAATGACGCAAGTTGTGGTAATTAGTCCACCTCAAGATGAAGAAGGTGAGCCAAGTAAAAGGCCTGAATCATCATAGTAATTAAGTATTATAAACAGGATGTGGGTGAGTTCTTTATTTGTAAGAAGGAAATGACGCGTTTTTCATTTATTTTAATATGCAAATTGAATCAAAAAAATCAAATTAATTTTTAGAGACTATGTATTAAAAAAAGACAATGTGAATAACAAAAAATACACCAAAAGAAAAAACCTTTTAATTTATTCATTGATCAAATGTAGAAATGTAGTGTTAAAAAAAACTTTTTTTTTTATTTCTTTTTTATTTATCTTCTTTTTAATAATGAGGTTTGGATAGAATTTTTTTTTTAAAAAAATATTTTATATAAAAAAAGTAATGCAGAATACAAAAAAAAACGAATAATAAACTCATCACAGCTTAATGTGTAAATAATAGTAATTTCTTTTTGACCGCTAACAAAAATTCCTATCATTATAAAAAATCAATTTATTCTTTCTTTAATATTAGGCGGAGATCTATTTAAAACGGATTACTTTCCTTTCGAAAAACTTTATTCCGCACAAAAATTCTCCTCTTTACTATTAATATCCCTTGGAAGTTTTGCTTTCCTATTACTTTATACTTCCTTATTACTTTCCGTTTTAGTAATATGGACAAATTGGAATCCCTCTTTCAATTTATGAGACTTGTGTATATATTCCTTTTTTTTCTTTTGAGTGTCTAAAGGTAAGAAAAAAAAAGTTTATAATGTTTTCCAAAAAAAAATTTAATCATTTTTTTCTTGCGAATCTAGACAAAATTAGTTACCACATGTTGATCATTAAACCGATGCTTCTAATTCAAGCGCTTTTAGGTTAGATCAAAAAAATTTTCCGGTTGTTTACTAAATCAGGGGAATAATAAACAGAAATTTATTTTCTTCTGAATAATGATGTAATTATAAGTATACCTGAGTAAGAGAAGAGTAATAAAAAAAAATAGACGATAATCAAACTTTGAATGATCGGCCGAACGGCTGAGCTCCAAATAACCGATCAGGCTTTTTTTTTTTTTTCTGAAATCTCGATCGAATCGGTTCAATTAAACTTTCTTTTTTTTATCCGAAATTAATAATAAAAAAAAAACTACAAAAAAGGAAAATAATTAAAAAAAAAAAATGATCGAAACAATTATTTAGTTAATCAATTTATCCATATTCGAATATTCGGATATTTAAAAATCTTGAATTACTATTTTCAGTATATTCAGTATATTAAAGTGGTGGCCGTATTATATTAAGTGATAAATGAAGAGATGATCACTTAGTTCCTTGTATGGTCAATTAGTGAATTTTACTGCAACACGTGCTAAAGTTTTTTTTACATTCCAACATAGATGATCATGGAAATCCTTCGAATTTGTAATAGAATAAAAACGGCCTAGGAGATCCTTTGATGTTTTATGTAACATCAGTAATGATTAGCCTTTATGACTTTTAAGGATAAGTATAATTCCCAAATTCACAATCTATTCAATCTGACCATTCAACCACCCAACGTTCCAACCATTCCACAATCTTTATCTCTATTATCTCGATCTCGCCCATCCATATCCTACCACCTGTTGATTAAATATTAAAGTATTCATAAATAAAAAAAAAAATTTAATACCAATGTTAGTACTGTATGTATTATATCAACGCGTTAGGTTTTTTAAAATCACTTGAAAGTTCCAGAATCTAAAAATAATTATGTAATATGATTGTTGAATGTATCGTGATTTTATAGTACTACTCTGATGTCAATGCAATTAATTCTTAATATGGTAATGTATAATATGCTTAAATGAAAGTTTAATACGCGTTCTACAATTCTAAAAATTCTAAATTCAACACTAGAATTGAGTTTTACTTGATCAATATAACTAAAAAAATGTCAGGAAGACGTTCTCGTAACTCCTTAGAAGGCAATACAAGTTTAGCTTTTAGTGAAAAAAGGGAATATGACAATTTGTATCGAGACAATGAAGCATTATCACAATTTATTTCAAAAGGCATAGCATTTGCAACAGACACTGCAGTTGACCTAGAGGAAGTAGACAATAGTGAAGAGGTTATAATTTTTTTTTTTTTTGTTTGTATATTCTTATCATTAATAATAGTTATAATAGGTTCAAAAAATGGACGAATCTGTGCGAAATATGATTGATATTGAAAAAAAACTTTCTGAGCAAAAAGATGTTTTGGAAAGAATTCAAATAAGAGTGGATAACGGACGCAAATTTGTAAGCATTAAATTTAAATTTTTATTATCGATTAATTATTTTATTTGTTTTTTTTTTTTGGCATTGATAGGACGATATCGCGATAGTTTATGATCAAGAATGCGAAAAAGCCTTTAAGGATTATTCACAACGTTCAGAAGAAGATAAATACTTAAAGAACGAAAATTATGACGAATTTCGACAGAAAATTTGGGTGATTATATTAATAATCATATATTATAAATTACATCACTTTTTGTTGATAACTTTTAATTAATTTCTTCTCTTGTTTAACAGGAAGTCAAGCATCAAAATGAACCTATGCCATCTTTGAATCAAAATGATGACGATGACATTGTGATTGGAGTTCAAAAAGATTCTTTGCATTGCCCAATCACGACATTACTATTTGATAATCCAGTAACAAGGTTTTTTTTTGATAAAGAAAAATTTTCTCTATTTCTTTTTCATTGATCTCACAAATTTCTTATTTACACGATTTTATTTTTAATAACAAAGTGATGTATGTAAGCATTCATACTCTAAGGAAGCTATTTTGTCGTTAATAAGACAACAAGGCAATGCTGTATCGTGTCCCATTCCAGGTTGTGACAAACAGATTATGGAACATAATCTCAAAGAGAATAAACGTTTAGAGCGAAAGGTTGCTCAACACGTTAAAATGGGGAATAATGAAATGGATGATGTTGAGGTAAAGAACAAAAATAGAAAGAATTCTATAAAAGTTATGTTGATTTACTAATGTTTATTTTTTATTTTCTTTTTATACAGTATACAAATATTGATGATTAAATTTGGTGATTGAATTGTTTCTCTCCCAGTTTCTAATAATTTTAATATAGCTAATTCAAGCTGTAAATATAAATAAATGTTCTAATAATCGTAAATCATAATTTTTTACTTAATTTTGCTTTTGCTCGTCATTAATTACATTTTTGATTAATTTACTTGCTTCTTTCGAAACTGCTCCTTTTTTTGTTTCTTTTGTTGTTTCTTTTTTTGAAGTGATGGCTAAATTATTTTCGGATTGAATGTTTGAAAGAATGAAGGTTCCATTCGTCTCTCTAATATAAATTTAACATGAGAAAATTTGGTGTAATAAATATTATAGAAATGATATATATACGGTAGTTACCGTTTCAATTGTTCGAATGAAGGAACGAAAGTGTAAATACTAGTTCCAATTCCGAGTATGGCACCGACTATTACTGATTTACGTCTAATAAAAAAATTGAACATTTTTTTTATTAATAGTGCATTGAAATGATGGGGTAGATCATTGATTATCAAAGATTTTTAAGTAGACGGTAGATCAGTTACTCAAAAAAAAATTTTAAATACTAATTGTATTTTGCAATAATTTGGATTACGTAGGTATAATTTCTTAGTCAAATCATTTCGAGTATCAAAATTTTTTTTGTGAATTACATAATTATGTTTATGCGAGTCATTTTCATAGAACTTTAAAATTTTAGTTTGTCAAATTACACATAATTGTGATGTAATATTTACGAGAGTTATAAAATAACTATTTTAAAATTTTTTATGATACATTTAAATAAGAAACACAAGAAATGATCAATGGGCCCGTAATTTTTTAATACGCTAAACCAGCCGTATATTTAATAAATGATAACACACATTAATAATAAAATACTAAAATATATTGTTTAATTAATTAAAAAAAAAATAATTTAAATCAGGGTTGAAAATGTTGAAAATAAAAGTTTTAAAAGTCCGACTGTATACCTTCAATCCTGTTAATAATTCAAAAAATATTCATTCTAATAATAATTAATTCCTTTGAGGAAGATAAATACTATTTATTGTTAAATTAATATTGAGTTTCATGAGAAGTAATTGATCAATAATACGTATAATTACTTCCATCAGTGACGCTAGGATAAATAAGAGAATAAGTTTGTGATGGTGGAAGTTGTGAGGGTGAAGGTATTCCATTAACAGGTGCAGCAAGAGTTCCATAACATTGTTGAATTTCAAGTTTTTCCTTCTCAACAAATTCTTCATATAAATAATGAAATGCTAAGTTACTAACGTGATCTTTAGCATCACTTTTTTTCCAAAAACCCATTTGAGGAGTATAAGTACGATTAAAAATAGTACATTCAAATAAATAATATCCTCTGCCGTCATCTTTGATTTTATAAGTTGGATGTCCCAATTTATGCATTTGACAGAATTCTAATAATAAAACACAAGGTCTCTTAGCTTGTCCATTTGCGCTTGCTTGAGCTGCTTGTCTATTATACCATTGAATTGATTTAGGAATTAGTTCCAGTGGATGTGGAGACAGAATTTGTTGTTGATAAGATTGTCTAGAAAAATAAGGACGGATTTGATTATTATTATTCTTGTTATTATTTGTTTTTTGTAATGAAGTACGAGCTCTAATCATTTCTTGACGAATTAAATCTGTGAATTCTTGCATACGACAAGAAAGATCTTTCATAGCAATACTTGCAGCTTCTTCTTTAGCCTGCTGTTTCTTAGGACGTGCGTTTTTATTCTCATAAGTTTTTCCACAAAAATTCACTTGACAATAAAAATGTCCGGTCGCAGGGTCATGTGAATATGAATAAACTGGCGCGTTCGAAGTTTTCAATTTTTGATGCATTGTATTTAGAAATGAAATTGGATTGAATTGTGCATCAAAATCTGATTGTGTTATTGATGAATTTGATGAATTTGATGAATGAGATAAATTTGATGAATCATAATTATGATCCGATGTGGACGATGCTGTTTCTATGCTTGATAATTGTGTTGGAGATTGTGGGATCTCCATGAGTTCAGTCATATTAATAGTAGACGAATTATTATCTATATTTTGTTCTTGATATTGTTGTTGTTGTTGTTGTTGTTGATTAAATGAACTCGTGTCCTCATTTGTCATATCCGAAAATAAAGTCTGTGCTCCTAAAGCATTTAGAGAATTCTCTACTGTGGACATTTTTATTTAAAGGTTTCTTTTTATATATATATATATATGTATATTGTGCCAAACTATTTATGAGCTGATTAGACAAATTTATCGTTATTAGCAAACTGAGAGAAACTTTTCACTTGTCATTGTGCATTGTTTTTCTTTTGTGATTTTTTAGTTGTGTTTGACCCCCCTATTCCTTCCTTATTGAATAACCGATTACGATTGGTTATTTAAGATGCAGATTTGTTGTATCGGTATTACAGAACCGATTTCCGATCCGTAGCGAAATGCTACAATCGGATCTGTCTAGGCTGAATTTATTTTGCAAAATTTTATAATAACTGATAACAAATGCTACGATATTAATTAAAATTGTAATTTACAAAGGGACGCCATATGATAATTTAATTATTTGTCAACTTATTACCATGTGTCATATAAGTAGGTGACAATATATTTCCAAAAAAAATTTAGGTCACCCATATACTTAGTAAACCCTTAACAGTTAACCCTAACCCTACCCTTACTAACATATAAAGCCATATGGTCCAATTAAAAATAACTTTTTATTCATTTAAATATTTTAAAATGGGTAAATGCTAAATTAAATTGATTTCTCAGAGGCTAACATGGTATCTAATTCTCCACTAGAATCCAATTCTTTAATAATATCCAATCCGCCAATTAGCTCTCCTTTATTAAATACCATGGGATATGTTGGCCAACTTGCAAATGTTTTTAATCCTGAAAAACACATAAAATTTTTTATAAAATGTATTGATAATTTTCGCTTATCTAGAAAATTCATTTAAAAAAATATATACCTTGTCGAACTTCTTCATCCTGTAATATGTCAAAGTATTCGTATTTGATTTTCTTTTCATTTAAAATGTTAATTAATGTTCTAAAAAATCACAATTATATTAATATTAATAAATTTTGTTTCTATAATGAATTTTAATGACTTACTTTGAAAAACCACAACGTGGGGCTTCTGGTGAACCCTTTATGAAAATCATCACATTGCCCTTGGTAGTTAATTCTTTAAGTCGTTCATTTAGGTCTTTTTCCTTTGGAATCATGCCTTTGAATTCTCCGCTGGCAATCAACTCTTTAATAATATCTAAACCACCTATAAGTTCTCCATTAATATAAACCTGTAAATTTTTGAAAACCATATTAATAAATATACTAAATCTACAAGAAACGACCTATTCAACTAACTAACCTGAGGGTAAGTTGGCCAATTAGAATATTCCTTTAAACCTAGAAGATATATAATAAAATTTGTTTATAAATATATATTCAACAACTTTAGACATATATACATAAAATAATTAAATTACCTTGCCTAACCTCCTCATCTGCCAAAATATTGAAAGAACTAAATTTGACTTGATTTTCATTAAGAATTTCAATGAGTTGTCTTGAAAATCCACAACGTGGCTGAGTAGGTGTTCCCTATATACAAAAAAGCAATGAATTAAACATGATTAAGAGACAAAAGACGTGAGTTTGTGTTAGTAAGCATTAATGATTAAATTTACTCCAAATCATATCACCCATCGTGTCATGATCTACAAACATAAATGTGAAAATCTTTGATCCTAATCCCAATCACGTTTTTGCGAAGACCCAAATTAAAATATTAACGAACTTTAATAAAAGCCATAACAGGAGAGGAATTGATCAGTTCTTTCAGGCGTGTATTCAAATCGAATGCTCTTTTCTCTCCTGTAACAACTGATTTGCCCGTAACAAGTGTTGAGACCTTAGCGTATTTAGCAACTGTATTCGTAAGTTCTGGTGCATTGGCTCCATTAATACGTTCCGCGATCTTTCCGTTCTGAATGTATAATAATTAACATTTACGCTCAAATAAAGAATAATTTTTAGAATTCGATGTTACTATTGTACCTTGAGAACTATAAATGCTGGAACTGCCTCGATTTCAAAAGATTCCGAAAGTTCGGGGAATTTCTCAGCCTCGATCTGATATAATAATTTTAAAATGGTAAATAACCTTTGTATCTTTGTAACAAAAGTGTGTATATAAAGTATTGCCAACCTTGACGAATTTTATTAAACTATTTTTGCTAGCAAGTTCCGCAAATACTTCATTCATTTGAGAACATGGCTGAGCCCATGTTGCCCAAAAATCAAGAAATATTACGGAACCTTTGTTCTGCTCGATAACATTCTTTAAATCGTCTTCTGAAGTGAGTTCTAACAGATTGCTGCTCATATTGAAAGAAAGAAGTTTGACAATCAAATATGGTTTATCAGATTACTTATGTCAGATTATTAGATTATCTAATACCTAAGTCGTCAATAAACAATCTATACGGATAAGGAATAATTAATATGCGTATAGCCAGTATAGGTACACGTAATTGTTTGAAAATCTTATTCTTTTTCCGTTTCTTTTTTTTTTTTTTTAATAATAATTCTTGTAAAATGTCAGACGGAAAACTCGAGAAGCCTGAAATAGACTTTACTCCAGTTTGCGATGAAAAGCTACCAGAAACCGAAGTATTGGCCAAAGTAATTTCTATTTAACGCGGCGCTTAGAGTTAGTTATATTTACTCATACTTCGATGTTTAAAATAACAATTTATTTCTTAATTATCAAATAGCAAGGGAAATTGGCTCAAGCATTAGATCAATTACTGGCCCTTGAGAAGCAGACACGTCAGGTATGATGTTATATTAGATTATTTGCACATTTATAAATAATGATTGACGCAAATTTTTACATTTTAATAGGCATCGGATTTAGCCTCCTCAATTCGTGTGCTAGTTCATATTGTTAAATTATGTTACCAATCGGGAGACTGGAAATTACTAAATGAATACGTGATTTTGCTTTCGAAGAAACATGGTCAATTGAAACAAGTATGAATTATGGATTGTATATATATATATATTATTTATTCACTGCAAATTTCCTATTATGATATCTATAACTTGCTCATTAATAGGCTATTACAAAAATGGTTCAAGAAACCATGAGTTACCTTGATAGCACTCCAGATCTTAAAACAAAACTTGAATTGATTGATACCTTACGCATAGTTACCGAAGGAAAAGTATGTAAGACATCAAATTTGTTTACCGTATTAAGAAATTATTAATAACAAAATATAATACTCTTCCTTCATTAAATATCTAGATCTATGTTGAAGTTGAAAGAGCGCGTTTAACACGCATGTTATCCAAGATTAAAGAAGATGAAGGCAAGATTAATGAAGCTGCTGATATTTTGCAGGAATTGCAGGTTGAATATAGAAATTGCTTATTTTTATACTTTGTAATTCGGTTTAGTTTATAACTAACGTTAGGAATTTAATACAATTTTAGGTGGAAACTTTTGGATCAATGGAAAAAAGAGAAAAAACAGATTTTATTCTTGAACAAATGCGTTTAACTCTTGCTAAGAAGGATTATACACGAATGCAAATCATTAGCAGGAAAATTAATACAAAATTTTTTGCTGATAATGAACAACAAGTAAATTTTTACTATTTTATATTACGTATGATTGAAGTTTTATAATTAATATGATTTTAATAAATAGGATTTGAAACTTCGTTATTACGAATTGATGATTCAACACGCTTTGCATGAAGAACAATATTTAAATGTTTGCAAGTATTATCGTCATGTTTATGACACACCACTGGTTAAAGAGGATGAATTGAAATGGAAAGGAGTAAGTTATTAGATATAAAGATCATTAACTTTGAAAAATTTATTTATAATGACTCTTTTGTTTCTAGATTCTAGAAAATGTTATTTATTTCATCGTGCTTTCACCTTACGATAATGAACAACATGATTTGTTGCATCGTATATATGAAGACCCTAACCTCGCGAAACTTCCGTCACAATAGTAATGTCAAATATAATATTATGTACAATATATACATGCAAATTCTTTTTTAAATTATTATCTTTATTACTAGTCAACTTGCAAAGAATTTTGTAACTACTGAACTCATGCGATGGCCACTCATTCAACATGTATTCGGAGATATGTTAAGGAAAACATCCGTTTTTTTGATTGGTGACGAGTCTGGAGAAAAACGTTGGAAAGAATTACATAACCGTGTGATTGAACATGTATTTAACTTTCTTAAGTGTATGATTTACGCAGAATGATTTGATTTATTAATAATTTTTATTTGATATAGAACATTAGAATCTTGGCCAAATACTACGTTAGGATTAGAATGAGCAGAATGACATCATTATTGGATCTCACTGAACAGGTAAATTTCCTTCAAATTCAATGAACTTTATTTCATTCTAAATAACGAACTCTTTTTAAAACAGCAAGCAGAAGATTTCCTTGCGAAACTTGTGGAGTCGAAAACTATTTATGCTAAGATAGATAGGCCAGCTGGAATTATATCTTTTGCGGCTCCGAAAGACGCCAATCAAGTATTAAATGACTGGTCAAATAATATCAATTCCTTATTAGGACTTATAGAAAAGACGTGTCATTTGATTACAAAAGAGGAAATGCTGCATAGCATTGCTCGGGTGAAATAGGAATCTAAAAACCCAAGGATAGCAATTGATAACAAATCGACATAATTTATAAACGTTTCAAATACCACTAGGCAAAAGGCAAAGATTTACTCGAACAAAAAGGAAGGATAAAACAACCGATTAAAAAAAAATGGTTTTTAAAAAATAGCATTTTTTTTATAAACACTAAATAAAAAAAACTCGGATTTCAAACGAATGTTGATATAATCGTAATATAAATTTGAAATTTGAAATATTGTTATTGCAAAAACATTTTAAAAATTATTAAAATTATTGAATTGAATTAAATTAAATATATAATATATAATATATGTAATATAAGTTCTTTTTATATTAATTTAATGATACGCCGAAGCATAGTATGATAATCTGGAAGCAAAATGTGTCAGTTGTTCAGGAAGATAAAAGACCGTAGTGTACGTGAAAAGCGCTAAACATACAATAATAATTGAATCTAAAAAAAAAAAGGTTGAAATTAAAATTTTATTCGCTCTCTAACAAAAACCAAAACATAACCGTACTAAATAAAGCCTTTTCCCAAGGTTCAAGCATATATAAAGCAGTTGTCACTTCATATTGATAATTTTTAAGCGCGAAATAGTTACGAATGGTTTTAAGCATTTTTTTTTTTTTTTTCCAGAAATTATTTATTTCACCAATTTATATAAAAAATTAGATGATGGCGCCGATCATACTCGTATTATATTATCTGTTATTCGTATCACCGTTAAAAGTAAACTTTTTAGATTCAATAACAATTTTCATTTGTGGGATTTTTTTTTTTTTAAAAAAACAAATTTTATTTATTAATTTAATTAATTATTATAAGATAATGTACATAAATCAAATTTTCTAGATTACAAACTAGATCATCATAGATCTACAAATTATTTATCTATTTGCATTATCATTAAATTTACCTCATAAAATTATAACGAGATTTTTTTTCATGAATCTAAAAGAACAACAATATGTAAGAAATTATCAGGATAACAGAGATTCTGTGAAGCCCATAAAATGGGAATATTTAATTGTGGAATAACACCATGAATAACAGGAGCGGCAAATGCATTCTCAGTAGGTAAAGGCGAAGGGAATAATTCCGGGAGGATTTGATGTAATACGTCGCCCAACGTAAGCTGATTTCCTATAAAAGATCAAAGTAAATTAATTAAAATAATAAAAAAAGATTGCAATCTGAATCTCTCATAGATTTCACTTGCCATTCTCATCTGAAGGAGCAATTGGTTCTTGTATAACTGGACAATTATCAGGCAAATATATCCGTAATGGAACATGTTTTGGTAATTGTCCATCATTGGTAACGAGTCGATAATTTATACTCCAAAATCGGTCATAATTTTCTGTACGATATTTTTGAGAAAAACCTTATAAAAGTTAAATAATAATAAACTTTGCTGGCAAAAAAGAAACTGTCAAATTTTTCTTTTATAATAAAGGATACTGGACCATAGTCCATCCCAAAGTTGTGTTTGATCATTCTTTGATAAATTCATAACTTTTTTCGTGCTACCATTCCTAAGAAAATCGGCCTTTAAAATATATAAATATATAAGTAAACTTAAGTTTTAAATAAATAAATATTCGAAAATTGAATCAATTTACCTCTTTAATCATTGACATAAAGAAATCTTGCGTTGCATCAATAGCCTGAGCACGTATCAATTTATCTATAGGGAAATTCTTGAAATGAACAGTAACAGGCCATGGTAAAGGCGGCGGACTATTTGAATCAGGTCTATATCCTGTATGCAAGTCATATAAAAGTCCAATTGGGTAATGCCTAGAATTACAAATATTATTTAAATGGGAATTATTTGATTTAATTTAATCAAGAATGATAACATACCATTTAAGTGGAATACCATCCACGTCATACCAAATTTCCGCGTCGTCTCCAATAAAATTCAGAGACATGTCTACAAAATATTTTCTTATTTGACTTGTTAACAAAGGAAAATATGAACACCGAGGAGCTTCTAACTATTAGGAAAATAAATAAGTCATTAGTTCTCAAAACATTTCTCGATCCCAATTTAACTTACAAAATAAGGTTCTACTAAAGTCTTAGCTCCCAACTCTGCTGCTTCAGTACTATCAAGTGAGAACTTTATAGGAAGTGTGCCATCCCAAATGGCTCGAGTGATAGGATTCTGCGGTGCTGTCATTGTTATTTAAGCCTAATCGATTGATATATTTCTTTCAAAGCAGTTAAAAAACCAGTCAGTTACTCCAGTATGAAATATCTTTAAACATCGGTCATGTGCATGCAATATTAATGAATTCTTGTATAACGAACATATCCAATTATATCCAATCAAATATATATTATATCGGTCGATCGTTTTTTCTGCAGGTGACAATTTTTAAAAAAAAATGAAAATTGAACTTAACGAAAAAGCGCAAAATTCTTTTGGAAGTATTCGTGGAGTTGTAAAGGTAATTTTAATTTTTTATGAAGAAGTTAAGAAGCATTAAAATAATTTGAATCATTTTTTTAATAATTTTTGATTAAAAAGTAGACTGTTATTAAGAATGCGAATGTCAGTGAGGTGAGCAGTAGTCAAAGGAACCTTTTTGTTCATCTTATTTTTATTATATATTTATTTTTTCTTAAATTAATTAAAGGAGCTAATGAAAACTGCAAAATTATTTGCAAATCTTGATGTATCAATGAAATCAACTCATCAAGTAAGATTAATTGAGTTATTTTCAAAAAAAGGCACTTTATTATAATAGGTTCTTTTAAATTTTTAGTCTTTGGAAAAACTTACTATTGGAATCACTCAATTACAGGAAAGGTAGGAATATCTTAATGTATCAATAAATAGTTAAGAAATACACTTAGGGTTATAGGTTCTTTTTTTTATTTATTTAGGAATAATCAAATGTTGGAAACCTTACTTGTTGTTCCACAAATAAATGGTGGGTTAAACGTTGAAGAATTAATTAAATGGCCATCTACTCAATAATATAATTTGTAGAGTATATATCAACGTATATGATATTTAGAAAAAACATTAATAATATTTAATACTATCTTTTGTAATAAAAAATAAAATTAAAATCCTAAAAATACTTAGATAATTAAACTTCCATGTTATTAATTTTCAATTTTGGTAATACAAGAATTATAAAGTTAAACAATAATTAAGTACAAGTAAAATATTGAAAACAAAATATAATTTACATTTTTTTTTGATATTAAGTTTAAATAAAAATTTTTTTTTACATTGTTAGAAATATAGTTTTATCAATTATCTTACTCAAAAGTACTTGATTAAAACTATTTAATATCATATTATTTATTCTAAAATTAATAACTTTTATAGAGTTTAAAGTTATTAATACTAATTTATATATTTTTTAAAAGGATCAGTTTAATGCTCATCTCTGGTGAATTTCATTTACTGCATCATGTGATTTTTATAATTTTATATTTATTAATGGGTAGATCTAAATCTAACATGGGGGTAAAACATTCAGGAATTTTTTTAATTTGGTAATTCTAGCTAAACTTAAGAAAAGTTTCTTTTCTTGGGAGACGTCTAAAGTAAGCCTGGCCTCAAAACTGAAATATTTCAGATTTGCCGAAATTCTGAAACCGAAATCTGAAATATTTTTGAAATCCGAAATTCCAATTCATGCTGAAATGCCAATATTCTAATTGGCCGGCATTATGGAAATTTCAGCCGGAATTATTAAATTTCCTAAAAAGGATATTCTATGTTACACAATTGGTGAAAATGATTTTTACCAAATTTGGGGGACATCTAAAGCGGAGCAGAATCACGTGATCATAGTAAATATCTGTCACCCCCTGCGTCACACCTTCATTTTCCATTTTTTTCTAAGTATTTCTAAAGACAATTTTTTTGATAGGTGAAATCCTATTTATCACCTGTTATTTGTCACATGCATAATTTTTTAATGCTATAATTCTGGCCAAAAATTTTACAAAAATCACGTGATTCTGCTCCGCTTTAGACGTACTTTAAATTTGATTTTTTTGTGGAATGGGTATCGTCTAAAAGGAAATTATATACACGTGTGCTTAATCTGACAATTTTTCAGCATTTCAGCCTGATTTTGGATTTAGTAATTCTGGCCGATAATAATCACGTGATTTTTACCGTTTGCTAATTATTTAATATAAATAAAAACTTTAGCAATAAATATCTTAGCAACCAGTGATCACAGAAAGATGATCTTCTTGTTACTATTAGACTCACCTAATTGAGAGGAATCCAATGAACTATAAATCATCTTTCTAGAATTAATAAATGGCGAGATAAAATTTTTATTATTTCAGCCAATCAGAATTTCAGAATAATTTCAGATTTCAGTTTCGGAATTTTGGATTTTGAATTTTGGGTAAATCAATTTCAGAGCCATCTTTAGTCTAAAGCAGAGCAGAATCATGTGATCATAATGAATATCTGTTATCCCCACATTACACCTTCATTTTCCATTTTTTCTAAGGATCATATCCACTAATCTGCATAATGCATATAATAGTTTTGATAGCCATTAAACATTATTAATCGGTGAATATGCAGAATTTTTTTGATATATGAAATCCTATCTATCACCTGTTATTTGTATGCATAATTTCTTAATACCATAATTCTGGCCAAAAATTTTACAAAAATCATGTACTTTAGATGTACCTTTTTTTGTATAATCTAAATTCAATTTTCAAGAGGAATAAAATTGCTTTTTTTTTGGTTTATGTAATATTATTCAATTGTTTTAAAATTAAGGAATATGATAAATAACATGTGATAAATAGGATTTCATATTTCAAAAAAATTCTCTGTTTCTAGAATAAATAGTAAAAATAAAAATCAGAAGATATAACATAAGAAATGACAAATTGGAAATAATAAATAATAATAATGCACCCTTATAAAATATACATTATTCTTTTATTAACTTATCAAAAAAATTTTGGTAAATTTATAAAATTATATATAAGATTTTATTATAAAAATACTTTTTTTTTTATTTTATTTATTATTCCTTCTTATTATTTATCTATTTCCTAAATATAAGCATATACTATATGGTAATTAATATATGATAAAATACAGGAGTTATCTTTTTTTATAATAAATACTTAGTAAACAAATTCCTCATCTCTATTGTAATATTAAGATGAAGAATAATATTATAAATGAACTTTTAAGTACTTTTTTAAATATAAGTCATATTATATTACAAGATTTTTTTATATTCTTTTGAGTTTGCAAACTATTAAGTGTAATAATAGTTTAGTTAATAAGTTACTACTACAACCCATCATATAAAGCTTTAGTCATGTAATTTTACAAGAGGCTAATTAAACATAATAGCAGTCTAGTTAATAAGTTACTATCATAATCCATTATAAAGGTTTCAATCATACTATCCTTTCTTAGAATATATTCTACTTAAAGTATACTTAAAAAGTTTTCTATTCTCATAAAAATATTTGATTAAGTAATTTATTTTGTACTTTCTTTATATATCAAATCATTCAGTAAAGATAAGTTTGATATTGAATGGATGTTATATTTATTTAACCTCAAACTACTAAAATTTTATATCAATACCTGAATCATAAAATGAAAAGTATCATCACAAATATATATTCTAGTACTCTTTCATTTTATTTTAATATTATCAAAAAGTATTCTAGAAAGAGAATATCAATATTTTAGAAAATTTAGAAAAAATGATAGATGGAAATATAAATACATATAATTTACCTTTTTTAAAATGAATTTTAATACATTTATTTATGCAGAATAGAATTTTCAATAAAAACTGAAGTATATATATTATAAAAAAATCAGAGATAATATTTATAATAGCATCTTATAATATTCAAAAAAGTTATAATCATGAGATTTTTTTTCATTCCTTAATAAATATTCTCCTTTTTACTCATTCTTGAATAGTTTTTTATTAAATATTATTTTTAAATATCTGTATTATTGTTAAATTCTATTATTAATAATTATCATTATTATGGAAGTATAATTATCCAATAATATCAAATAAACTGATTATCCAACTAGAGATGAAAAAATATATCTGCAAATATTTTTTTACAAAAAAAGCTAAGGTTGTTATTTTTAAAAATAAATCAAAAGAAACTGGTTTAGAAAAGAATGGTTAAAAAGAAAATTACTTTTGAAGATAACTTAGAGAAAAATGATTAAAAAGCTAAGATTACTATTTAGAGAAAGATGATCAAAAATGCAAAAGTTACTTTTGAAGATAAATTAGAAAAGATAATTAAAAAAACTCTTGAAGATGAATCAGAAGATTTAGAAAAAAATAATCAGAATAATCAATTTATATAGATTAGCATGTGTGATTAGAAAGAATTCTGAAAGTTAGTAAAAAGTTACCTATTTATAAGAAATAACTGCTAAATAATTATTTATAAGCTGAGTTTTATTATTCTTTTTTTCTATTATTTTTTGCAATTTCTGATTGAAAAAGTCTAAATTAAAATTTTAATATATTAATAATTAATATACATCTGTAAATGAATTTAAAAAATTTTTTTTTTATAAAAGACAAGTTAATCGTATTTATTATAATTATCAAAATTCTATTAAGAATACATAATTACAGTATGAGAAGATAAATCATGAATATACCCTCTATATAAGAAAAGCATAACTTGTCACGTGAAAAGTAGATTCAAGAGGAAAGCCTTGTTACCAAGGGTCTTCTTCAATCCTTATTTAACACTTTCTGACCCTGTACCTGTAACATATTGAAGTAACTAACTAATCTATTTAATAAATCATTGTGTAAATCTAAATTTAAATCTAATTTTTCATACAAAGCATTATTATACATACCTTCTATTAATTTTGATAATTTGGAAACTTTTTTGACTATAATGTCCCCTAATCTAGAGCCTTTCTTAATAATCCTATGCACACTATCTTTCCATCTAGTTTTAGCATAAAGGTCATGTGAAGCTAAACTCTCGATGGGGTGGTTGAATTCATCCATGGGTGTATCGCCTATATAGTGATGTATTTTGCTGTGACATGGCAAATAGGTTAAAAAGGAAGGAGAAGAATCATCAGTGGCTGTAAGCGTCGCTTCCCATTCTTTGAAGATCCTGTTTTTAAATAACCAAATAAATTTATGAAAAGCTTGTATAAAAAAGGTCGTCAATTTATCTAAGACTTGTAGAGTAATACGTTTAGAACTGACAATGTCATAGATCTTCTTGAAGGTGGTGGAGGCATGAATAGAGTGCAGGATAACTAGTCCCTGTTATTACTGTCAATTCAGGCTTCTGTCATAAAAAAAATTCTAAGGAAGGAGAATAGAGTATCTTTTTGGAAGGTGGAATCTTCATCATTATTAAAGAGATTTCAGCTAGTTAAAAATTGAGTGAGATTATTAATGGCTTTATGTTTAATAGCATCTCATTTTGATGTTAGGCTTGAGCATCAGGTAAGATGAAATAAAGTCTCCTGTTCTGACCTACAGAAGCTTTAACAAATTTAGTAAGATGTCATTCTTTTATGATATTCAGAGTGAGTAGGGCCAGTGTAAGGAGCTTGAGCCTCTGGAAAAAACTATCATGAATAGTAGAATGAAAGCAATACGTATTATTTTTTGTGTAAAAGGAAGTCCACAAAGATTTCCAATGAATAAAGGAGTAAGTATTGTCATAAAGGTCAAAATTATAATGGGTCGTGGATCATAATGAAACCATTTCAGATTCATGAAGCATTTTAATGAAGGATCTGGTAGATTGTTCTATTGGTATATTATCCCATGTCAATTGATGTTAGATCATGCGAAAGTCATAAAATCTACAAGCTCCTATGTAGTCTTGGCAGTGAGATCCTTGTTTGGCTAGTAAATTAGCTGCATCATTGTGAGAGTTACCTGTGTGACTTTGACTTTAACTAATTGCAGAGATATGTGCTTTTCTTCTAATAAATAAAAAATAAAAATAAAAAAAGAACAATTAATACATTTAAACATTTTTTTACAATTATTATAACCTAAATTTATAAAATATTGAATGCCATCAATGGTTACTTGACTGTCTGTATAAATAACTAAACTAGTATCCAAAGGAATAGCTAAAATAGCTGTAAAAATCGCACATAATTTAGTGTAGGTGGAAGAAGGCCAGTCAGATAAGCGACAGCAAAATTTAAGTTCAGGATCATCTCGATCAATCCAGCCTGAACCCATATGGCTCTGTCTTGTGAAAATGATAAGGATCCATCAGTGTATATGTGTATTTGATTAGATGCGTGGCCTTTGAAAGTTGTCAGAAGGGAAATTAATTGATTTTGGATGTCTCGTTCTTGAATGTATTTGCGAATTAGCAATTCTTCATAGGAATAGCAAGCAGGTAGGCAGATAGTAGGGGAGATCTCTGCGGTAAAAAACAATTCGGGCTCAATCAATTCCTAATGAAGATCTTGATGAAAATAGTATAGGTCTGAAGAAAAGCAGCAATTTGTTGAAGATGATTCCTGAGAAACTTTTTTAATATTGTTTAATCTAGTAAGGTTTACAGATAAAGGGAGAGAAAAGGTATAGGGACCATCCAAGTTTGATTCCTGACTGGAGACATAATCTTTAAGAGCACATGATGGATCAAAATATGGAGTTAAGGAAAAAGTGAAGTTGTCTTTTAGGTTGAAAGAAAATGAGAGAAGATAATGTTGTAAGGTGTTTTTGTTTTGACTTTTATCAATAATACGGCCATAAATTGTCATATGTCCGGTTGAACCTTTGACCCATTCTTTCTTCCTGCGGTCTGGCGTGATGGGTAGTTATGGGTCCAGAAGGATATCCATATTAAACAAAGCAGAAGAAGAGTCGTGAATTTCATTGAGCTTTGACAGGTAGTTAAATCCAAGCAATTGTAATGTAAAAAATATCATAGGATATCTGCCTTTTAAGTTCTTCCACTAGTGAAATTTAAGCTGCTTTCAGCTTAGGACGTTATTGAAATTTAAAGTAATTAATTGCATAATATAAAATAAATACTATTTAGTAGTAAATTTCAATAAATGAAAGGTGTCCTCCAGGTAATGTTCTAAAATTAAATTTCTAATGGAAGGGTCCATTCCAATGACAGTCCACGATTCTACAGAGGAAGGTGAAGAGGTAATGTTCAAGAACAGCGAGGACATTGATTGTAAGATATGTAAATATAAACTAAACGGGGCTAATTTAATATCTAAAAATAGAACATTGTGGTCCAGGATGGGTAAAGTAAGGCTGAGGTCTAATTGACAGTTCTTCAGAGAAATATATACAGAATCTCTGACCAGACCTTTTGAGTTGATATGAACTGTGAAATTAGTTCTCTAATGATGTGTAAAAGGTAGCATAATTCATCTAAGGCTGGATGGAAGAGTACATAATTAGCTGTAGTCTTAGAAAGACCTAGTTAATATTTGCAGATTGTCAGGATGGAGAAGAACAATTTGTCTAGATGTTAATTGGGTAAGAAGGATAGCAGTAATCTATATTGCAGCTTTGGAATAAGCACTTTATTAGAAATGTAGACCAATTAATCAATAGTAAGTTTTTTGTGATAGATCATATTGCAGATAACTTTGATTTCTCTTTTCATTATGTTGAGGTTTGCAGAGAGCTGGTTGTCCATAATAAACTAGACTCCTAAGATCCTTTCAGCCAGACTTTTATCAAGAGCTTGAATCAGAGTGCTATCTTGTTCTGTACTCATAATGATGCTACATTGGTCCCAAGACACAGAGAGGTTAAGCACTATAAAAGAAGATTTCTTGCCATTAATTTTAATGTCATTAATATCAAAAAAATCATTCGAGATATTGATCATATGTTGTAAATCTTCTTTCGAGCACCCTATCTATTAAGTATCGTCGGCATATACAGACGTGACAAGCCTAAGTGGACAGGGGTTATCATGGAATAGTTAAGATTTGTCATAAGTGGTAGAAACTTGGAAAATGAAGCCTTTGTACTCTGATTGTTGTATGCGGTAAAGTAGGGGATTGTAAAAAATATGCCAAAGGAAAAGGAAAATCACCTCTATTTGATCAATTTCTACCTCAGCAGTAAAAAAATCAGTAAGACCAAATTCTGTAATGACTGCTATCTGACGTGAATTGAATAAGTTAATAATAAAATCAATGATAATAGGGGGAACTTTGATATGTTTGAGAGCTTTCCGTAGGGAGGTCATGAAAATGGAATTAAAGGCTTTCTGCATATCTTGGTTTGCAAACCACAATTCTGACTTGGAACGTTTGACTTCTAACATGATGTTATTAAGGAAAGTTAACAGAGTGAAGGTGTTGTTTCTGGGTAAGCCTGCGTAATTCAGTCCTTTGAGTACATTGTGTTGAACCAAAATTAACGAAAGTCATTGAGTAAGGATTTTAATAACGCATTTTCAGAAGTACTCCAGAAGAAGGATAGGTTTGGTGTGAAATAAATTATAATTTCACTCAGTAGGTTTGGGAATGGGAATCAGTTAAGACAATTTCCATTTCTTGGATATAATTGCGGTTGACAATATAAGATCGGCAAATTTGGCAAACGCTTCATGAACAGAGATTGGCATTTCTTAATCAATGTATATCCAATACCAGAGATACCTGGAGCTGAGTTCTTATTTGAATTTTTGAGGACTGAAAGCCATTCTACACGATCAAGTAATGATAATAAAGAAGAATAAATGTTATCATTAATTATCTCCATAGATCATAGGGTGATAAATATCAGCCCATTCATTAGATAAGGTATCGAATTTGTATAATTGTTTTCAAAAAAATTTTTGAAAAGTAGCAGCAGCTTCCTTTTTAACTTCATCATCTTCTAACAACATAGTTTCATTAGGGGTGTCAACAGCGATACGTAATCTATCAATAACAATCTTTTTTGAAGAACGCTCCAAAATGAAATTTAACATTTTCTTTTGGTCATCTACAATATTATGGTTTCTTCTATTAATGGCCTCTTTAATATTATCATCTTTCTTTGTGAAAGAGTTAAAGTAGTAATGACTTTTGATAATTGATCTACATATGAGTGAAATCATGCCATGATAGTGCAAGAAAATCATTATATCCTATAGCAAATTTATTTAATGGAGATAGTTTAAGCTATGAAATGGTTCTTTGAATTTCCTTTAAAAAAATTTGTATAGTAAGCAGGAAATTGGAGGGATCTGAAAAATCTTTAGCTAAATTCAGGAGTTTCTGTAATCTGGAAAGTAGTTTAAAGATCTTTAAATGTTTTTTATAAAAGAATTTGTGTTTGTAAATCTGTGATCATTTAAGATTTTTGTTAGAAACTATAGTATATGGGATATTATCATCAGCTGCTCTCTGAATTAAGAGGATGATATCATCCCAGATGCGATCTGTAACGATTTGATCGAAAGAGGAGGACGAGGATGAATCAATCAAGTTAAAAGTTCCTTTAAAATGTAAGGCGTCAGCAACTTGAGATTGAAACGTGAGCCATTGATCTGCAGAGGCCTTGTCATATTGGTAGACCTTGCGCTGTTCTTTACCACTCTTGTTATAAGTATTATGAATTTTATAAGAAATGTGAAAACTAAAATTAATGAAAACAATGTTAAGAGCATAGTCTGAATTAGTAATATCTAGTGAAGGTATTAAATCAGCTTTAATTAGAGTATCGGTGAATGCTGGTAAAAGTCATATGTAATTAATTCTGGTTGCGGTGAAGTCGTGAGTATAAGAGTATGCTTTGATATTGGAATGTAATTTTCTAAATGAATCAATATAATCATATTTATTGAAGAAAATAAAAAGATTGTTGGCAGGACCTAAACTAATATCCTTTTTGTCTAGAATGATCCAGCCTTTTATTTCTAAAAGTATTAAAATCTCCTAGAATAATGTAAGATTTTTCACATCTGTAATAAATAATTATCTTTTCTTTCATCATCTTAGTAATCCAGATAGTGTTAGCTTTATTATTTGGTTCTATGTATACTACCCCTATGTAATACTGTAAGTGCATCCTTTAAAATAAAATGTAGCTTCTAAGTAATAAGGATTTGGATTTTCAATTTTGCCTAAGTGTTTGAGCCAAATCTCATGAATAAGTAAGACAACTCCTGAACCTTTGATTTTATTGTTACAATCAGAGAAGTAATCTTTATAATATTTATTAAAAGGGATAAATTTGCCAGCTTTGCTTTCTATATTAGTTTTCATAATGCCAATGATATATGATCTAGATTCTAAGGCATATTCAGTAAGCTATATAAGTTTGGTAGGATTGTGTCTCAGCCCATTAATATTGTTATGTAAAATGGTAAGATTAGAAAGAAGTTCAAATTGCGAGGGGCCTGAGTGTGGTAAAGAATTAATAATGTTTGGATCTTGTGATGTAGAAGTAAAATTAGATGTATTTGACGGTCCTCCTGGTATAGTAGAAAAGGAAAAATTGTGGTCAGAGGAAGTAGAACTATACTCTTCTATCGATAATTCAAATTTATTAAAAATGTAGGCATTGAAACAGAAATGCCTATTTACCAGGATTGAAATGCAATTCTTGAGAAGAAAGGGCGTAGTTAGCTAGCGATTGAGAAAATAATTATTTCATGAGAGCAGATCCTTATAAGATAGTAAGATGGGAGTTTAGGGAATCATCAGATTCAGATTCAGAAAGATCTTCAGTTTGATGACTCCAAGGGTTGGTTAATAATTCATTTTAATTATCAGTCTTGAGATCCTCTTATATCCAGCATAGGGATGAAATAGGAATTCTGTTGGATGCAGTGACACAATTATGGATAGAAGGTGATGAATTATGACGTTTGTTGCATCTAGATTGCAAGAAAGCGTCTCTGTCATTCCAATTGGTACCTCTAGAAATTCCTTTAATTCTAAGTTTATTAATATATATATTAGAGCTACAAGCATTGAAAAAATCAGATTCTGAGGTAAATTCTAGGTATATATTATTATCATTGATTTTTCAATATATGTTCTTAAGGTTAGTAACATCCTGAAGGTTGTCTTTTATGTAGGCTAGATCATAATTAGAAGAAAATCCTGAAAATTTGCTCACATGTTTGTTTCTAATTTTTATGTCAGATTTCTTAAAGTAGGCGGGTGTAAGTCTGAAGACATCCTTATCAATAGAGATAGACTATGTTTGCTTTAAGAGGTTGCAAGCATTACTGCTAGAGGCTGTAAAGAAGATGTCTTTGCTCTGCGATTTTTGGTTAATAATGTGTTTAAACAGGTGACAAAGATAGAAAGTTTCACCTTTTAGTATATATCTGATTGCTTGTTTCACAATATCTAAGTCAATATCAACAGGTATATTGATAATTTTAAATTCTCTGCATGAAACTTTGTCTCTGCCCATTCGATAATAGGTTTTGGGATAAGTTTCATTTTTCCTATGTGATGTCCATTCTTGAAATAATTTGCAGCCTTAACAAGACCTTCATGTTTAGAAAATTTGACTATGACAAAAGGAACTGATTCAGTAGAACAGTAGAGAAGTGATCAAATTGGTGCATGAATAATTCTATAAAAGCTAGTAGTTTCTCGTAGTTTTTGATAGATGAATCTAGTTTGATGTCTTCCACTGCAATAAAGCCATCATATGTATAATCTAGCGGAGGGGATAATGTATGTTGCGAGTGGTTTGAAGAGGATTCTTCTGCTTTGATACTCTTCAGGTATTCTTTCTTGTGTTTAATAGCTTTAATTTTCTTGATACATGGATTCTTTTTGATGGCAACTTGTGCTTTTTGGACGGCAATACAAGTGTTAAAAGAAAGAGGGCGTACTGAAGAATCAACCTTTGAGAAAGATGCATGAGATAGGGTAAATGAATGAGATTTATTTAAAATGCCAGTAGAAGATAAAGGCGTCAGATATCGGGTAGATAGCTGATCCGTTAGTGTATTAAGTAAGGTTTCTGATAAGTAAGTAGAATCTAATTAGTTAACAATTATGTCGATTGATTCATTAATGATCTCGTTAAATGTAATGTCCAAGATTTCTTAAGAAATCGAAAATGATTATACGAGATCATTCTCTTTAGTCATTAGCATTTCTGGAGAAGTGGTAGTGTGCTTAGAGACATCAATCAGCATGTTTGTGGGAATGTGTGACTAAACGACTTCAGTAAGGGCAACCAATATGGATTCCTGTTTCAATTTCTTTTTCTGCTTGTTGTTAGCTTTCTTAATAAGAGAGTCATTTGATGATAAAGTATCCATCGGAATGGTCAAAGTTGATGCTTTGGTAGTGGCGACTAAGGGTAGCAGGTCATTGTTATTATCAGTTAAAGAAGAAGATAAGTTGAGCGATTTAAGCATAATAATGTCTTGCATTGGAGCAGGTATGTGATCTTCTGTTGGGAACAGTTCTGTATTTGTTGGGAGCTTAGATACGTGAGGATGATGGAAGCGTAACATTAATTTCAAGCATGTCTGATCTGCACGTTGTAATGTTGTTGATGTTTATACTAGAAGTGTTCGATTCAACACAAGACGTGTCAATGACGATATCATTGACATATTATTTATGTAGTATGAGAGAGTCCTTTCCTTTCTTGAGAAAAGTTCCTAAAGGGGAAGAAACGTCATCAATTCTGTAATTAAAGTTAATGTTAGAAAGAGACGTATTGTTTATATTGTTAGTGTCGTCCAAATTAGGAGACTTTAAATTAATTCAAAAATCAGGGGAAGAAAAGGAAAGCTTGATATTCTGAATTTCCTCATCTTGAGCTTATAATAGGTTTCGAATAAGCCAAATGAGCAAAACATTGAAGAGTTTTGAAGAGTCTATAAATCTTGCAATGGATAAATCTAAATTAGAAACTAAAAGAAACATGTGTTTGGCTAAAGATATTTTTTCCTGTTATTTAAAGAGTAAAAAATTTTTGAATAAAGCAAAGTGTTTTTCCATAATATAAGAGTATGTTTAGAAAAGTATTTAGGCAAGTAAATTTAGTAAAAAAATAAAAATTTAAATAAAGGAATATTAGTAAAAGGGTATTTAATCATTGCTAAAATTTGTGGTCGAAAAATTAACAGAAAGAGTTGGCATGTAAAAAGTTTTTTAAATGAATTCAAAAAAATTATAATTAAATATATCAGAAAAGTACTTATATACTTTTGTCTTTTTAATGTGTAATAAATATATACTCTAATCCATGTATAATAAAATATTGATTAATTATTATCATAATTGATATTTTTAGTCATATAATAACCATTGATGAAGTTAAAAGAGATTGGATTATTAATAAAATTTTTTCACTCTTTACTTATATGCAAATAACATTTATAAACAAAATTCAATTTTACTGGTGAGTGCTATTCTTTTTCTAACTTATAAACTTATTATTAACTACTTACATATTAATTATAAACTATAAGATTGAATACAATATTGAATTAATATATAAATAACTTGTATTTGAAAGTAATATTACAAATAAAGATCAAATGAAAGTAAACATAATTGGTATTTGGCTTTTAGATAGTTGATAGGTTATCTTTTTGAAAATGAGCAGTACTTCAGACTTTTTAAAGGTGTACTTGATTAAAGATACATATAAGATATTTCAAGAGCATATCAATTTTCTAAATTCAATGTTTTTAAACTATTTAAATTATGATATAAGATTTGCAAGAAAAATTTGTTCACTAATAATTCAAGGAATAAGGGAGTATTTTTTTCTATTAACTGTTATTTGGATTAAGAAACAGATTTTTATTTATTATTTTTTTAACCATTATATCATAGAAAATTGATTAACTCTTAAAATGATATTTTTAAGAGAAAAAGAGGATTATAAGAATAAAGAAGAATTTTCTGCAGTTTTTTCATTTAGTTAGAACTTTTAATTCCAATTCATTAAAATATTTGAATTAATGAAATTTGTAATTATATTTATTTTAGAATATTTAGATGTCATATAAAAATTAATTAAACATTCAATAATCTCACCTGAATTTTTAATTTAAAATTGTATTTCATGCTATAAACTATAATATCATATTAGTTTTGTTTTTAAAACAAAAAATATGATTATTATTTGTAGTAACATTCATATATAAATGATAAACTATAAAGTTATATTGGAAACATAAAGTTTTTTTTTTACATTTTAATTATTATATATAAGTAGATTAAAACAATCCAATTTTTTTTCTTAGTAAATTTTCTTGACATTTTTTTGAAACTGGTGATCTCAGAAATTTTATTTCATGATTTTTTTTTATTTCATTAAAATATGTATTCATGTATATTTCATAAATACATTTATTTTGCAATATTTATTTACCAACCTTTTTTAATATGTAAAGAATCTTAATTATAAGTTTTATTTTTGCTATTTAATTCTAGAGTTTATGAAAGTAAAGAATTATATTTTTTTTGTATAGGATTGGGATGTATTAAATAATAAATTTTCTTGGCAAATTTTAGCCAGGCCTTTTACTAAAATTATATGATTTTATTTATTAATTGGAGTTGCAAATTTCCTATAGCAAGTAATAAGAAAATAAAAAATAATTAGTATTACAAAAAATAATATGCATCTGATTTTTTTGCATGTAAACTTTTTTTATGCAAAACTATATTTAATAAAATATTCTATTCTAATTATAAACATATTACTGATAAAATATAACTAACTTGTATTCAGAGTGATTTAACAATTTTTTATCCAACCTAATAATTTTTATATAATTTTATTTCAAGATGATATAATTCAGGTAATATCATCTGATTAATTTTATAATTTAATAATTTGAATATAGTTTGGCAGATGATATCACCTAATTCATTTTTATATTTTAAATTTTTTTTGTAATTTTTGATATCAATAGAATAATAACACCCAATTAAAATTGAAATACATAAATGATATAATATTTATAATAATTGTGATACAAAATTACCATTGTTTATATAAATAATGTAATCTACATCTAAGCCATCTGTTTTGAAGAAAAATTTTACATTTACTAGTGTATTGTTTTCTAAAGATTTCTAAAGGATATTTTATTTTTGCACTGTCTATAAGTATACTGCATATCTTTTCTGTTTCTTTAAAGTATTGTTTTTTAAAATAAAATTTTTATCAGTTATAGTACTTATACAAAACTTTAAATTATTAACAAAATTACTTATAGTAAAAAAAATTATTTCAAATACAAATACAAATTTTTTTATACTTTCAACCTGTTATTCAATTTTTATTATGATTTTTCATATAATAATTCTAATCTGTTTACAATTTATCAATACGACTCTTCTGACCTACTGAATTTGAATTTTATAATTCTTCATATGATTCTTCTAATCTATTCTTTAATCATAATATATATAATAAAACTCCAATAGGAAATAAAAGAATAGATATTCTAAAAGATGAAAATATATATAAGTATAATATTCTAGAAGTTAAAAATAGAAATGTTGATCATCAAGAAAAAGAATATAATGATAATGATTATAAAAAGAAGAAAAAAAAGAAAAGAATAAATTAAAATTAAGTCAGGTGATGGAATTTATAAAAAAGCGTATACTAGATTTAACTGACAGTACAATTACAAATGAAATCACTTTATTTTTTTTTATTTTTTTTTCTTATGGGAATATTACATATCTTTTAATTGGATTCATATAACATTTATTGCAGGTATGTTATATATATTTTAATTAAATTTATAGCATTTGTCATGGATATATTACATATATTTTAATTGGATTTATAGGTTATGTTACAGTAAGAATTTAGATTGAATAATTAGATTAATTTAGTTAGATTTTTTTTTCAATTTAAATACTATAGTAATTTATTACATCATTTAATAAAAGTAAGATGACTAATTTGATAAAGACAAATTCAAAAAATAAACTGACTAATTTAATATATCAAATACAAATATAATTTTTTTATCTTTGAATCCATTTAAGGATATAGTTTTTTTTTATTTTTTTATCAAATTCATCAAATTCAAATATTTTTTATTAAAATTTTCTTGGAAAACTATTAATATGTGAAAAAAAGATCAATTATGAATATTAATTAATAAATGAAAAGAGGCAAATGCATACTATCCAGTTGTGCTATAATGTTATCTAGTTATGAATATAATATTACCTAGTTACTGTTTTTAGTATCCTGTGACCTTTTTATTGCTTTATTACTATCTACTTAATTTTATTATTCTGTAGTCTTTTTATTGCTTTATAGATATTCGCTTGATTTTATTGCTCTATCCTCTTTTTATTACCTTTTAGCTATTTGCTTGTTTTCAATGCTCTGTGATCTTTTTGTGATCAAGATGTTAGGCCAGCATTAATTGCTAAAAATCATGTTGTGATCGGATGGCATAGTAAATTTGCAGATCAGATTTTGGCCAGCACTATGCTATATTTTGATATAATCTTTAGGGTGGCTTCTTGTAATTGGATTTATGCAATTTTGAGCTTTTTGGATAAGGATGTTGAACGCTTTTCAATGATGCTATAATTGCATAAATAGGATGCTTAAATGCCAAGATATTGCATTTTAAAGTTTAGGCAAAAAAATATGGATTATAGTACTAGCTGAAATTAACGAAATTTTACTATGCCTTACTGCATTAATCATATAATTCAGTTCTTTGGTCACTTTTGAGTAACTTTTAAGTAATTTTCTAGCTTCACACTAGTCAAAAACTGATCTATCTTACAGATATCTTATAAATATCGGGTACCCAAAATGCGGAAAATCTGCTATACATCAGATACCCAATATGTATACTATAGAATTAAAAAATACAATTTATTAATTATCTCGCTATCCAGTGATCATAAAAAGATGAAATATAGCTCATTCGATTCGCTCACTGAGACGTATCAAATGGTACTAATTTCACATTTTTAGGTGTGATAAATGTCGAGATATTTAACAAATCAGCATTTTTTGTTTATTTTTTTACGATTTATCAAATATCTCAGCATCTATCACACCTAGAAATGTGAAATTAGTATCATTCGATACGTCTCAGTGAGGCGAATCGAATGAGCTATATTTCATCTTTTTATGATTACTGGATAGTGAGATAATTAATAAATTGTATTTTTTAATTCTATAGTATACATATTGGGTACCCGATGTATAGCAGATTTTCCGCATTTTGGGTACCCGATATTTATAAGATATCTGTAAGATATCTGTAAGATAGATCAGTTTTTGACCAGTGTCAATCTGGTGAATCAATTGGTTAGAGGATCAGAGGTATAATTTGCATTATATTGATCAGCCCATATATTTTCTTTTCAATTGCTATTTCTTGATTGTTGGATGAAACACGAAGTGCCAAATTTGCAATCCATCTATTTGCTAAAGATGTGTTGCAATCCATTCATTTACTTTGTGATTGCTAGTCAGGCACATGTGAAGTACCGGTATTGTGTTATTCTTGCAATTCTGCCTCTATGACCTGTTTGATTATTAAGGATAAGGCACGAAATGCCAAATTGGTGATTCAGATGCACAATCCTGCCTTCCATAACCCTTTTGATTATCAAGAATGAGGTACAAAGTGCTGAATCAGGTCTAATCATACTGTTTTTATGCTCTTTTTCTCATATTTTTCTAAATTTTTCTGCCTTTTTGACATCTTTCCTGCCTATTGGTAGTAGTACACCAAAGTATAACTTCTTATTTTCTTTTTTATATATTATTCTAATTTGGTATACTACCAAATCTATATCTTATTTTTTGCTTCTGCCTTTCTAGAACTCTTTCTTGTATAGTTACTACTCCGGAATACTTTAGGATATTACTACATTAATTACTTTTGGATATTACTTCTAACCCAGTATTTTGCTAGTAAGCATATTCGCTCAAAATTTTATAAAATTTTTATTTTAATCTTTGCAAGTTTCTTTGTTATTTTATACTGCTTTCTTGTATATATACCATGCTACTTATGCAAAAAAATCCTAGGCTTCATCCTAAAATAATAAATGATGCAACTAGGCTCTTTTTTGGTTTAACAGACCTTGATTTTGAGTCTGGCTATAATGATCATATATATTTCCAATATTTGTCTAATAATAAAAATTATATCTCTCTTCTAGATGCCTATCATCCTAAAAAGATTCTTGATAAATATATAGTTCAAATATCAGGAAAAGGTTTTACAGTAGTCAATCATAAGGTTGCTTGCCAAAATTAGAAGGTTTTGGCGAATGGCATATGCAAAACTGCTGAAATTAGTTTTGCAAAATTAGGCCGTTCCAATTAAATAATTAGTTTAACGTCCTNCCCCCCTCCTTTTTTGAAAAATTTTGAACTTAAATAAGCATGTCATGTGACTTCATACGAATCATGTGATTATATAATTTTGNNTTGCAATATTTAAAAAATTNGATTATGTATAATATTTTTAAACACAAAACCAAAATTTGGATAATTTCTTTTAAAAACTTCAAGACTTTATTAATACCCATTGTTGTGTTNGTACATACAGTTTTCAGGTATATCTTTAAATATTTATTATAATTTTTA